>CABHPH010162198.1:0-16595 GCA_902168325.1 Peromyscus nudipes | reverse complement strand
TTTTTTTTTTTTTTTTTTTTTTTTTTTTGGTTTTTCAAAACAGGGTTTCTCTGTGTAGCTTTGCGCCTTTCCTGGGACTCACTTGGTAGCCCAGGCTGGCCTCGAACTCACACAGATCCGCCTGGCTCTGCCTCCCGAGTGCTGGGATTAAAGACGTGCGCCACCACCGCCCGGCTATGTCTGGGTTTTATATGAAAGAGAAGCTTGGAGAAGGGAAGGGAAGCTCAGGGGCTAGAGAGGTTTAGGTTAGGGGGCCAGGGTGAGATGTTCTGAGAGGAGCCAGGACTCTGTAAGAGGTACTTGCAATGCTGTGTGATGATGGCAGCCAGCATTCATGTTGATATGTTGTTAGGCACCCCAGTGAGCCATTTGTCCTAAGTTTCTTTGGGACATACAGTTTTGAGATGTTGAAACTGTCTAGCATGCTAAGTGATAGGGAAAGGCCCCCCAGGGGCAAGACCATGCCACTCGCTTATACTTTAATAGCAACAAAGTTCCTTCGGCATGACTCTCTGCCATACCCTTTGTACTCCAAAGAATGACATGAAAGTTCACATCCTGATTCCTAATTGCTTCCTGGAGTTGCTCATGTAATTTGCATCTTTTTTTTCTGACAGGAACTCAGGACCAAAGTGTTGAATAATTACTTCAGACCCTTGTGGAGATGCTGCCATGTGTCTAGAGTTGAGTTGAAAATCACTAGCCTGCTGAGAAAGAACCACAAGAGATCATGAGCATTTAAATGAGGTAGAGTGTCTCATCACAGTTATAGCAGAGTCTCACTTCTCATGGGGACCCACACCATCATGCTACCATCCAGCACTGAGGTGAGTGACCAGAGCTAAAGACATTAGAAAGCACTCCTCGGAGAAGCCAAGCTTCTTGAATATATAACATATAACTTCATCTTCTTGAAATCACCTTACTTTCTTCACTAGTGCTCCTCTTTATCTTAATTGTACTTAATATCTACATTAAGAAATTATTTCGGCCGGGCGTTGGTGGCGCACGCCTTTGAAGGAGTAGGAAAGAAAGGAAGGAAGGAAGGAAGGAAGGAAGGAAGGAAGGAAGGAAGGAAGGAAGGAAGGAAGGAAGGATACAGATACATCAATAGATACAAACAAAGTTGATTAAAGGAACAGACAGGGTAGGGGAAAGAGACTCTGGTTCTGATTTTGGAAGTGGGAACTTGAATGGGCTTTTGGATGAAATTGGAGGTATTTCTAACTCAGGAAAAAGTAGACAGTCTCTCATTCTCCCTAAGCTGTATAAACCTTGTTCCTCCCATAAGCCAATACCAAGCCTCTCTTATCACTGATACCACCTCCTTCCATGCTTCTATCTTTACTTAGTCAGCCTCTGTCTCTGTCTCTGCCTCCATCTCCATCTCCCTCACTCTTTCTCTACCTCTTTTTGCATGTCTCTTCCTAGTTTTTAGTTTTTTTAGTTTTTGTTTTTTGAGATAGGGTTTCTCTGTGTAGACTTGGATGTCCTGGAACTACCTCTGTAGACCAGGATGGTCTAAAATTCGCAGAGACCTGCCTGCCTCTGCTTCCCAAGTGATGAGATTAAAGGGATGCACAACCATCATGCCTTTCTGCATGTTTCTTTCTAGTTTTTAGTTTTTAAAAGGGAGATTTATTTGGATTTTTCATTTTTTTATTACTGATGACACTAGGGATCACACCCAGGGCCTTACAAAGCATACACAAACCACAAGCTATGTCCTAAATATCTTCAAGTACTTTTATTCTTTTCATTCCTCTTACTCAACAATTTATATACTTCTGGAAAATATTACAATCACTTATTGTGTTTGAATAGTTGGAATATAGGAATGGATGATTTAGAATATTGATACTAGTAATTAAAATTGTTTTATCAATGATGGTATTATGGGGTAGTTTTCTACTGGGAAAATTGAATTTATGGAAGCTTGAAGATTAAGACTTAAAAATGAATGAATTACAAGTAAAGAGTAAAAGCATAATAGGAGTATGTTTTATTTCTTGGTACTTCAGCTATTTTGAAATGTGACATGTTTTTCTGATTCTATTTCTATGTTTCACTGAATGTACCCCAAACTTGGTTGTCATATGGTTTCAGTTCACTTGTTATCTGCAAGAACTGCAGATACAATGCTCTTGTCATGTCAATAGTTAGGCCTAATTCTGGGGAATACACACAGGTATGTTTGGTTGTCTCTATTCCTGTTGTCTTGTCACTGTCTAGAGTTTCAGAAGTTGTCATATGATCTACCTGATGTCAGGGATTGCTGTGAATAAATGAAACCAAAACCAAGACATCGGCAACAAAACTCTACTATGTTATACTCCTATCTATTATGCTTCTAGTTTTTCCTTACAGACAAAAATACAAACTCATCGTTGTGACCCTAAATTCTAGATCACTAACGTACAAGCCAAGTGTTTAGTTAACTGCCATCACTGTAGCTTTGTGCCATACAACATTGAAAGAACATCTCACTTATTAATCATAATGTTATTATTATTTTTAATTAGAAACAAATACAAATTACAAACATTTCTCATGTTAGCCATTGTAAGTGTACAATGCAGTCATGTGAAAAATGATCCTATCATTCTGCAGCTGGTCTCCAGAATCTTTTCATCACAAACCCAAAACTCTGTGCCCACGAAATTTTAAATTTTCATGATTCAGTTATTGTTGAGGATGGCATGGCACCTTAGAGAGCATACATGTGTGGAAGTTAGAAGATATATTTGGGGTGCTGGTTTTTTCTTTCTACCAGGTGATTGGACTGTCCTCATTGGGCTTGGCAGAAAGCACATTTAACTGCTACACAGTCTTCCCAAGTCTCATCATTTTAGTTTCTTTGTATCTGTAGTGGATCACCGTAGTTTCAACAGCTAGAAGGAATCATACAGTAGTATAACTGGTCATAGCACTTAACAGAGGCTCTGTGGTAGTTATCCTTGTAGCATGTGTCAACTTTCATGTTATGAGATAAATGTTATAACATTTTATGGTACACCATGTTGTCTTTGTACATTGTTTCTTGATGGACATGTGGAATGATTGCATCTTTCAGTTATTTTGGATGATTCTGCTAGTGAAGTGACTAACGAGGTATCTTCTCAAAACCCTAATTCTTTTTTTTCTCATACTAAGAAGTGGAATTGGAACATGAAATAGTAATTCTGGTTTCATATAAAATAGCAGTTTATATGCATACAGAATGTACACTATGAGAGCTTCTTTCATGAATGTATTTATAACAACAGAATTAATAAAGCATAAGAAATGTCTTAGAAAATGCATTGCTTTTAGGAGGAAATTGATTACAATTTAAAATATATTCTATAAAGCACATTTATGGCATGTTCTTTGAGGAATACTGCATATATAAATATATATAAATATAGACTTTTCTCCTCAAGTGATTCTATGCACAAAATGACAGCACAGCCACTTCACCACAAAGATCTAAGGATTACAAATATCATTCTCATACAAATTGACAAACGGATCTGAATTTCATATAAAAAGAGAAGGACTGTAGCTCAGTGGTGGAGTACTTGACATTCATTCAGGAGATGCTGGGTTTGATACCCAGTCCTTCAAATATTATAAAATTTCTACAGAATAGAAATAAGACAAGAATGACCATGGCAATTTTAAGTATTGAGTTGTAACATTGTATTGTCTATAACAATTGGCATTATTAAATAGCAAACTTTACTATGAAACCATAATTTTTTTTGATTTGGTTTTAGAAAAATTTTAATTGGCTTACATAGTACTGGATTTCTTTGTGGCATTTTCAAACAAATTTATTTTGGATTCTCCTCTTCCACTTTTCTCCTCCACTCCCCTGATACCCTCTCACCCCTCTACATATTTATTATAATCTTTTTCACTTTAACAGCACATTTATCCACTCCCCTCCCTTTGGTTCCCCAATACCTCTTTTTTCCTCATCTTTTGATCTCCTTTCTAGTTTCATAGCCCATAACCACTTTATCTCGACACTTGGATATATTAGGGACATTGTGATCAATGTCTCTGTTTGAGAAAGAACATGGTGATATTTTCCCCCCAAGTCTATGTCACCTGGCTAATTTTGCAAGTTTGTGTAGTTCCTGAAATTTTCATGATTTCCTTTTCCTTTACAGATGAACAAAATTCCACTGCGTGTTAATACCACAGTTCTATTATCTGCAGATGAACATCTAGGATGGACATCATTTCCTCACTATTGTGAGTACTGCAGCAGCTTACATGGATTTGCAAGCATCTGTCTGGTTGGACATAGAGACCTTTGGGTATATGCCCAGAAATTACATAGCTGTGTTACATTATAGTCCTATTTTATTTTATTGAAAAATCTTTGTATTTATCTCTATAATGAACGTAGTACTTTACCCTCCTACACATATATAGAGTTAGGATTCCTTTTCCACATCATTATCAACATTTGTTGTTGTCTGTTTTCTTATTGTTAATCATTGTAAGGAGTGCAACAGAGTCTCAAAGTATTTGTAATTTGCATTTCCCTAATAGCTAAATGTGTTGGACACTTTTAAAAAGCATTGCTTTCTTTGTGTGGTTTTTCTTTAAAGAAATGCTTGTCCATTTCATTAACCTTTTTGTTGACTAGAAGATTTGTGAAGAGGCTGTCTAATCCTTATTTTCCTTTATACATTCCTGGTTTTAAGCTACTGAGTGAAATAAGGAAGCTTATGATTTTCTCCTATTCTGTACGTTGTATCTCCATGTGGCTGGTAGTTTCCTTTAATGTGAAGAAATTATTCATGCAATTCTATGCATTAATTCTTAGTGCATTTCCTGTGCTATTAGTCTTGTGGCCTCTACCTCTATCTTGTGTTACTAACATTTTCCTCTGAGAGTTTCAGCAGTTCAGCTTTAGAATAATTTAACCTTGATTTTTGTGCAAGGTGAGGGGATATAGACATAAACCCATTCTTTTCAGGTAGATATCAATTTTACAGAAAGTCATTCAAGGGTCAGAAGGTCTGACCACTAAGTCACACCAAACATCAGAAAAGAAATGATTATGACTTTGTGAATTCTTCCTGAGAACTGCTAAGATTCATCAGGGCAATCATAGGTAAAGCTGGTCTCTTCCTTTATCCTTCTTACTCAACGCTGGTCATTCCCTGTGTGACTTTGTATCCTCTCCTGTTCTCAGATCCTCCTATAGCATTTGCCATTGTGAATAACAAGAGTTGATGGCTCAACACGTCCAAGATGCATAACACTCCAACTGGAACTTGGTAGTTATTTTTCAATTTTGTTGAAGAAATAACTCTAATTTGTATAACTTCTACATTTTACTTTCCTATAGAGTCTGAATAGGATTCATTTCTTCCATGTGTTCAGTACCTTTAACTCCTGCTTTTGTGTAGGTTAATTTCTTTTAATTAATATCTGTTTATATGGTATGTGATGATCTCTCACTGAAACTTTGAATTGCATCCTTTCATTGTATTCCCTTAATTACTGGTAATGTTGAGCTTTGTTTTGGACATTTCTCAATTGATGTAGAAATTTTAGCCAAGTCTGGAATCCATCTCTCATTTGTTTTATATTTTAGATTTTACTAATTTAGTTTTAAATATTCTTTTTAGCATAGAATGAGGAATCTTTGGGTAAGAGTGCTTTCTGCTGTTACTTTGGATCTGAGTACCATTCCTAGCTCCTACCAGTGGCTCACAACTGTCTACAAATGCAGCTGTAGGAGATGCTAAGCCTCTGGCCTCTGTTGTTGCTCACACTCATATCCAGGCTCCCAAACACACACTCAATTAAAAACAAGATAAATCTTAAAAGTATTTAATTTTTTTTTGGATAATGACTTTTCTTTCTTTTAATGACTTTTAATTTTCTTTGTCTTAGTGACTTTTGAAATCTGTTTCATGCAAACTTCATAAATAATGGCATGTTCTTGAAATTCTTTCTTTGAAAACTGACTGCAAATCATTGTGTTTAGTCAAAAGCAATGAATACGCTGGTCTTTTTATTCATTCATTCATTCATCATCGATTCATTCATTCATTCATTTATCTTGGTTTTTTTTTTTTGGATGTGTTTCTCTTTGTGAAGTCCTCACTGTCTTGGAACTGCCTCTGTAAACAAGATTAGCTGTAAATAGTCTGCCTCTGCTTTGTCTCTTGAGTCCTGAAATAAAAGGTGCCACCACCATATCTGGGGAAAGATTTAACCTTTAACCTTTAGTAAACATATACAATATTTTACATTGAAAGAGCAGAGATTATCTACTTTTATAAAAAAAATAATTTTAAACCTAGTGGTGGTGGTGCACGCCTTTAATCCCAGCACTTGGGAGGCAGGGACAGGTGGATCTCTGTCGATTTGAGGCTAGACTGGCCTACAGAGCAAGATCCAGGACAGGTTCCAAAGCTACACAGAGAAACCCTCCCTTGAAAAAAACAACAAAAAAAAAATCTTTAAAACATCATTTCCAATGATAGAGCTATATAAATACAATAAAGTGATGAATATTTTATTTAAGCTAATTCCACGAAATAATGTACACTCATAATATTTCTCCAGGGTCTTTGACAGTAATATATTTATTTACCTTTTTAATAGAAATGAAAATGGACTCTGACAACTTGGCAATGGGAATTTTCCTCTTCTCTCAGATTACAGTGGGCATGCTTGGCAATTCCTCAATACTATTTTACTATGTCATTTTGATATTCACTGGAAAGCATTTAATGCCCAAAGACCTGATCCTAGAGCACTTGACTTTTGCCAACTGTTTGTCTCTCATCACAAAAGGCATTCCACAGACAATGGCACACTTTGGATTCAAGGATTTCCTGGATGATGTTGGATGTAAATTGATAATGTATATTTACCGAGTAATGAGGGGAATGTCCCTATATGCCATGTGCCTATTGAGTAGCTTCCAAGCAATCACAATCAGCCCCAACAACTCCAGGTGGCACAAGTTTAAACACAGAGCCACCAAGTACATTGGTCCCTCCTGCTCTCTCAGCTGGCTTGTGCACATGCTGTTAAACATCTTGACTCCAGCAAGAGTGTCAGGCCCCATTTACAACAAAAATGTGACTAACTGGGTGAATTATGGGTATTGCTCATGGTTCGCTTCCAGCAATGTGACAATCAAACTGTACATGTTCTTACTGTGCTTCTCTGATGGCCTGTGTCTGGGTCTCATGGCCTGCTCGAGTGTCTCCATGGTGAGTCTCCTCTACAGACATAAGAGACAGGTCAAGCATATCCACAGTGCTCACCACTTTCTGAAAGTCTCGCCTGAGGACAGAGCCACCCAAACTATCCTCATCCTGGTGTGCGCATTTATTATCTCTTACTCGGTGTCATCCATCCGGCTTGTCTTTAGGACCTCCTCCAAAGGTCCAATGCTATGGGGAGTAAGTGTATTTCTATTTCTAGAAACATGCTTTCCCATAGTTTGCCCCTTTGTTCTCATCAGCAATATCAAGTCTATTTCTAGCCTGTTTTTACCCTGCTGTGGTAAGAGATAGCTCTCTCTATGTTTGATAGGAATCCTGGTTGTCTATGATATATATATATAGGCATATTCTTTTATCTGTTGTATAATGCTAAGACCATATTTTAAATATATCAAGCAACCCATAACTGACTCCTGCTTCCTATGGTCTAATCGTGAGACATTTTATTACAGCATTTTTTGCAGAAATTTTCTATCCAATAATGAGCATTTATTTCAAATATATAGAATCATCATATCATACCAATGTGAGAAAAGGCAAAGTAATGGTGAACTTGAGAAAATATGTTCAGGATTATCTGGAGAATCAAGAAAAGATTTCCAGGTCTTGTGAATTGTTTTCATTTTATATGTATGGGCATTTTTCCTGCATGTATGTCTGTGTACCATATGCATGCTACAGAGGTCAGACGAGGCTGTTCAACCTCTAAGGACTGGAGTTATAGGTGGATTTTGGGCACTATTGAGCACTGGAAATAAAGCCTAGTTGTTCTGATGAGCAGTCAGTGCTCTTAACTACCAAGACCTGTTTGATCAGATGTTTGATCAGATTTTATGATTTTTTTTTATTTTGTGTAGGTGTATGTGTCTCAGTGTGTATAATTACACCACACACAGCCTACTGCCCACAGAGGCAAGAAGACCATATTGGATGCTCTGCAACTGGAGTTACAGGCAATTGTGAGCCACTCGGTGTGGCTGGTGGGAACTGAACCCAGTTCTTCTGGAAGTTCACTGCCTGCTTTACCCACTGAGCCAGCTGTCCAGTGTCAAGCCATGGTTTATTGCCTCTCATACATAGGCACTACAATTCTTTAAGTGTCAACACTGATCTGGAAACATTGTAGGAAAATGATGGAAACAGAATTTACCATAAGAAAATTAGTTAGCCTCAGAAAGGCAAATGATACGTTTTCCTTCACGTGAAATCAAGGAACAAAAAGGAATCAGAGTAAAATATGAACTACTGAGAAGAGGAAAAGAGCAGAGAACAGGAAAGGGGGAAATAGATGAAATAATGAGGATAAATATGTCACAAGCACATAATGCACATCTATGAAAGTGTCACAATGCTATCACTTACTTTGTTTAATCAATATATGCTTTAAAATAAAAAGTAATTAAAATCTGTCACCAGAGTCCTGTGGCCCATTAAGTTCATTTTACTCACATGTCTACCTCCTTGACTCTGGCTCCTACATGGCAGGTGCTGTAACATCTGCCTTCTAGAAGACTCATCAAAATGTTTTAATTGTGTATAATTCTATTCTTTACATGTATTTATTTCTTCAAAAAGTAAACTTCTGGCCTCCTGCTTTCTCCTGAGGAGTTACATTAATAACATACTTTATTTATAATAAATTTTCCTAGGAGAAAATTTCTCCTTTTCTGTGAAGAAGAAATGGGTCTAGCCTGGGGCTATCGGCTCCCTAGAGAATGCACATCCCAATAACCCAAGTCCTTCCCACTGGAAGATAAATGTTCTATCTTCTCCATGATGTGAGGGACTACATGTGAACACATGAACTTGGATGGGAGACCTTCAATTCTGAATTTAGTGCCATTATTAACAGGTATCGACACATAGTTTTTTATTTAAATAGTTATTTATTTTACATCCTTCCCACAATTTCTCCTCCCTCCTCTCCTGTGTTCCCATCCACTCTTCCTCCATATCTGTTTAGGAAAGGGCAGGTCTCCTGTGTTTATCAACAAAACATGGCACATCAAGTTGTAGTAAGTGGGCAAGGCAACCCAGTATGAGGAGCAGGGTCCCAAAAGCCAGCAAAAGAATCAGAGACAGCCCCAGTTCCCACTGCTAGGAGTCCCACAAGAGAACCAAGCTGCACAACTGTAACACACATGCAGAGTGCCTAGTAACTAACGCATCAGCAAACTATGAGTGCCATCTTTGAGTCTGTTCAGAGGGTCTGTACCTACATCTTAAAGTTTGTTTCATTCAGGTATCTGATATTTAGTTTTATTAATATTTGCCCGTTCCACAAAACAGGACAATTTTCCTTATTTATGTTTGTGTGAGTCTGAGCATTTTGAAAATATTCTCTCATTTAAATCTCAGCCTCTTATCTAATACATTCTATGTGAGCTTTTTCTGCACATTACAGAAATTGTCACTTGGTCCTTCAGCTCCAAAACATCTTAGGATTTTAGTCTCATTTTGTTGTTCCTTCTGTTCAGTAATTTGTCTTATCTTATTACTGTATCTTATTTTCATACAATACAGTTTGGATGTAAACATGCTCTAAAGAAGGGAGGTTGCTAAATGCTACAGTTAATCTTGGCTTAGATTTTTCACAAGAGTGCTTGGTTTTCTTCTGTCACAAAAGGAAACTTTGTGATTATTGGGAAAATGTGAAAAGTGTTAAGAGATGAGATAACATTGCTACATAGAGATAAATATTCAGGGGCTGACAATTTAACTGTGGTTATGTGGTGTTAATGCTGTTTCTGGTAGGAAATGTATAGTAGGCACTGTATGACATATGATGTGAACAGAGCCAGGCATGGACCCCTGGGCAATACATTTGAAAGACAAGCATTCTACCTCCAGAATATCCACACGCAGAAAACAGTCTTATCAAGCATGGGAGCCTCAGTAAAGTTGGATGAGAAAACCTTTTATTAACTTTTGCAAGATTTCTATCAGCTTGAATGATCTCACACCATAACATTTAGAAAAATTAACAGCAAAAGTAATACAATGTCTCACATTTTGTTCCATAGAAAATACTGAAATACTGCTTACAAATTTAGGGGAAGCATAAAATGTGGAATGGAAAAAAGTTACCTGTAAACACACACACACACACACACACACACACACACACACTACATATCCTAGCATTCAGGGAGGCAAATTAACCTAAGAAATATGGCAAAGCATTTGATAGATGTGTTATTTCTCTTTCTTGCTACTGGACAAAATGCCTGACTAAGGAAAATCAAATAAGGAGAGGTTTGTTCACAACACATTCTGAAGGCACAGTCCGTCATGGTAAGGGAGTGGCAGTGAGGGAAGATGGAGTTGTGATGAGAGAGCATATTAATGCTGAGTTCACAGTAAGTGAGTAGAAAAAGGAATGTCTGGGTTCATTTCACTTTTCTCTTTGGCCCTTTTGATTAAGACTCTACACCAGCCTATGTGATGGTGTCACCTTGATTCATAGTGGGTCTTCTGTCCTCAGTTGAACCTCTCTGAAACACCTTCACAGTTATATCAACAATGAAGAACAACCATCAGGAGTCCATATCACCAACTTGACACTCATATGCTTGCCTTTTAACATTAAAAAATAATCATTTAACAAAATTCCACATTTAGAATGGTCAAAATGTCAGAGGATGCCCAACATTAAAATGCATACTTAACCATAAGGAGATAAATGCATATATACCACAACTGACATAAAAATCCCAACACAGAATCAACAAGGATATATATGGATATGTATGTGTATTGGAACTACCAAATGTTTATGCTCATGATGTATTTTTAACATTTCAGAAACCTGTACACCATTAAATTAAGTTGGGAAATATATGAGGGTAGAGAAGCTGGGAGAAGGGATAAGTAACACTAAATATGCTTGGAGAACACAAATATAAGTGTGTGTGTGTGTGTGTGTGTGTGTGTGTGTGTGTGTGTGTGTGTATTCAATTGGAGTTATTATGCCATACAGAGGATGATGTTCACTTCAGAAACCATAGGTTACCAACTAAAACGCCACATGTAAGATGACTCCCCTTTTCTTGTTGTTCAGAGTGTCCAGGAGAACCCCCAAAAATGTAAATATTATTGCCATTGCTCTTGGTTACCCACCAGAACTGGATGACAAGACTGTCTTGCTGAATACACCACACACTTTGGGAAGGTGACATGAGAAATCATATTCATATTGACCAAGCAGCTTCACCTGTGCTGGGTGCCTTTCATAGCACCTGAGATGCATGCAAGGTGCTGGAGGAAGAAAGTCACTAGTGGACCTACCCAGCTGTGAATACTGTGAACTACAGTAATGAATGGCATAGGAAGACACTGACATTGGTACAGTGGTGGCAAAATTATTATTGGGGTAACCAGCAACTTTCTGGTTAGACTTAGGGCTTCCTCCAAAGGAAGCCTGGTGCTGCATATCTGGCCAGGAATCCATGATTGAGGATATACAGATCCCATGGATGAAATTACTGCTATTACTTTGTTAAATGGACAGAGTGTCAAACAACCCTCTACAATCATATATCTTTACCTCTAGATTATTGCAACATTCCAATCTCATCAGAGATGTTTCTTTGTGCTGTGAAGGGTGGTTTTGCACACTGACCAAAGTGCAGAGAATAAGTGACTCTGTAATGATCTGTCACAAGCAGGATGTCTGTATCTTCCTTCTCACCCCAAGGGTCAGATATCATCATGGAGAAGGGGGTGGAAAGATTGTAAGAGGCAGATATCAGGGAGGCTCAGAGAAAAGCAGTATCTGTTCTCTATGACAGGAGCAGTGCACTCATGAACTCACAACAACTTGGATGCATGCTTAAGATTGTACATGGACAGGCTTCTCAATATTCTAGCATGAGGGAGGAGTTCATGAGATCCCAGCCATGACTGAGGAGCTATTGACATTTCAAGTATTCTAGAAAAGGAGGCTCAGTTTTCCTTACGGATGTAGGCCCCAGTAGGTCAACCAAGCTCCAGTGGATGGCTTCGCACATCTATGTGTATATGGACAGCAGAAATTGAAATTGGCGGTTTATGGAAACTACTGGACATGAAGTTGCAAGAGTTTAGGAATGTGGAGGTGGATATAAAGGACTTAGGAGGACAAGTAAGGGGGTGAACATGATCAAATCGCATTTATGCATATGTGAAATTGTCAAGGAATTAATAAATACTGTATTTCAAAACTACACCCACAAGCATAATTCTGTCTTCAGTCTGTACAGACAAGCATGCATGTGTGCACTACAATTAGTTGAAAAGGAAATTCAGGCCAGTGTGCACCGGCAGCTTGGAGGTCTGGACGCTGCACAGCAAGCAGTCCAAGAGTCCAAGGGCCAGAGTCCAAGGTAGCACGGCCTGGCTGCCTGGGCCGACAGAGACCCACACCGCGCTCAGGTTCCCGCCACAGCTCACAAAGACGGGGAGCCTAGCAGAGGGCACGCACCACTGGCACCAGAGCAGCGGAGGTCCTCAGGTCCTCGAGGCGCCCTGAGTCTGAGTCTCCTGCCTCACCTGTGGACGCAGCCGCCCTTGGCATCGCCCCTGGGGTCCCCATTCAGCACGGGTGGCTTGCAGCTGCCCTGGTGACGGCGGATGCCCGCGCTCTCTCGGCTGAGCACGGAGGTCCTCACCCTCCCCGGGCGAGGGCACCTTCCCGGAGGCTCCGGGACGTACAAGTTGGGCCGGGCCGTTCGGACCCCAGCGCGGCAATGGTGTTGCAGCTCCAAGAGCGGAGCGAAGTCCCAGCCCTGATGCTGGCCCTGCGGGGCGGTGGCAGTGGTGGCGAAGAAGCTCCTTAAGGCCCCAGGCGGAGAAAGAGGGGGCAGAGGCCGTGGAGGAGCCTGAGACGGAGTGGCGGCATAGTAGCGGAGGAAGGCGACGCGAATTTCTGGCGTGGGGCGACAGGCGACCAGCGCCGGGGCCGCTCCGGAGCCCATAAGCCCGCCGAGCCTCTGCGAAGTCCGCGGCCAGTCCCCCGCGTCCAGGCGCGCGATGTTGGCCGACTTGCCAGAGCGGTGGTCTTCTGGGCCTGAAACTTTCTGCTAACCTCCTTGCGGGTTTCCTCCCTCTCCCCTGGCGCCCTCCCTCGCGCTGTCCCCTCCCTCTGCTCAAAAGACCCAGATAGCCTCCCTGAGTGGCGCCTCCAGTCGCAGTGGAGCGCTCATTGGCGGTGGATGGTTTGCGCCATCTGGCGGTCTTGGTGGCTTCACTCAAAAGAAGTGCTGATGCAGGGCCTGGACCTTCACTGAGCGACTTCTGAGGCATAGGCCCAGTTGGCATTCTGATATGCAGCTCCTCAAGGCTCTCTGGGCATTCAAAGGGGCCGCGCTCTGCTGCTTCCTGGTTATGCACAGTTCCCCAAAGAAGGTCAGCGGGCCGCTGGAACCTGTGAGATCGTGAACCTAGACCTGGACAGCAGCCAGCCAAGGAGGAGGATTGCCAGGCGGACTGCGCGCTGTGCATGCAGAAAGGGACAGATTACAGGCACCATGCAAGCCCGGCCTGCTTGTGTGGACTAGGTCTAGAAGACAAAGTCCAGCGTGGTCTATGCAGCTTCAGTCAAGACCTCTCAGAAGCGAAGGCGCTATGTTCTAACATGGGCAAACTCCCTCTTCCAGAACATTTACTGGCAACATAAATCTGTTGATGAGAATGCAGTTTTCATGACAGAACTTCCATGGCTCACCATAAAGTGTGGGGTTAAGTTTTCAGTGTGAGCACTGGGGGACACAATCAAGATTTGGCATTTTGGAAATGTGCAAACTCTTAATGCACCTGTGCAGCTTCAAGAAGGTCCCTTGGTGTCTCTGAGTTGTGGGCAGAGAAGCAGCAGAAAGCTGTTGTGTGAAGCCTTCCTGCAGCTTGGCCCCTCCTTTGTGTCTTGGCATCATTGTCTCCCTGCAGCCTAGATCTGCACTGAGGATCTGCAGCTGGCTCTGCTAACATGGGAGAACCACAGGTGAAATTTTCAACTTTGCAAGTTGACAGGTACACACAGCCATTATTATTATGTATATGTATCACCTGTAATTGAGCTATTCAAACAGTGGAAGGCTTCTGACCATGCTAGGAAGACAAGAGCAGACCACATCCAAATTAAGCAGAAGAAAGAAAGCAGTGAAAGTGTGGATGAAAGTAGGGAACTAGACAAAGAGTGAAGTTGGCTAACCTGAAGTTAGTTGGTAAATAATAGAAATCAGGGATGGGGCAGGAGAGGAGAGGCAGAAGGCTCAGACCATCACATCAGGAACAGGGGCAGGTCTGTCCAATTTACAGACATCAAGAGGATTAAAGAGAACACTGTCTGGAGATGTCTGAAAAGGACACTGACATCCACAGCAAGACACAAACAACCAATCTGAGTTGAAGAATGACAAGAAGAATGAGAGAAATGATGAGCTCAAAGCCTCCTAATGAGAAAGTCCCAGGATGCCAGGCAGTGGTGGCACATGCCTTTAATCACAGCACTTGGGAGACGGAGACAGGAGGATCTCTGTGAGTTTGAGGCCAGGCTGGGTTACAGAGTGGGTTCCAGAAAAGGCTCCAAAGGTACACAGAGAAACCTTGTCTCAAAAAACAAACAAACAAACAGACAGACAGACAAAAAAGTCCCAGGCCATGATTTTTCTAGTGAATCACCAAATCTTCAGAGAATTGAAACCAATTGTCTTCAAATTCTTGGGAACATGGACATGTTGAAACCACTTCTATAACTTGCTCTGTGTCAGTCAGAGTTCTCTAGAAGAACAGAACCAATGAAAGAAAGATGTATTAAACAGTATTTTTCAGATTTGGCATACACACTGTGGTCTGGGTAGGCCAAACATAGACATCTTCACACAGAAGAGGCTAAGAACCCTCTAAGTGCTCAGTCCATAAGGCTGAATGCCTCAGCAGTCCCATTGGAATGCTGGAGGCCTGGAGGATTCTGGAGAGCGACTGCTCTTCAGTCAACATTGGAAGGCCAAGAAGCTGTTCTGGTGTCATCAAAAGGTTCAGAAGTAGAGGCTGGCAGTAGTCACAGCAACAGCAGAGCAGCTATCAGCAAGAAGGCAAAAAAACAAAACTTTTCTCACACTTCCTTCTATCTGTGTCACCAATGAAAGGTTCCTCCACATTTAGGCTGAAGCTTCCCATTCCAATTAACATAATCAAGAGACTGATCACAGACATGCCCAGAGGCTAACCTAACCTTGACAGTCTCTTCAAGGTGTACCACAACATTCTGTGAAGCTGGTATCATTCTGACAGTAGAAGAATCAGCAGACATTTGAAGAAAAACTATAGGCCTTAGACACCTAAACACAAAAGCTATTCATGCTGTAAGAAACCACATTTGGTTGGAAGGACCAGGTACCATTTCCCTGTGGAATTCCTCTCAGGAATGGAAGGTTAGCTCAACACATTGCAATCAGAAAACTAATCTTATATTTCCCCTGGGAACAGTGACTCAGCACTTGCAAATACATAGTGAACTGACTTTAGAGAACATAACTTATAAATAATAGAATAACACCATTAGAGATGAGAGAGACAAATGACCTAAGCCATAGTCCAGTGCAATAAGTTAGAAGGCAGTTTTTTTTGTTACCCACAGATCCACAGATTCATTGACAATAGTCATCTGGATTTGTTTACAGGTTCATGTCCACATGCAGGGGCAGGAAGCCCATTGTTCTGAGAATATGTCCTTAAAAGAGTCATCAACCTTCTGAAAGAGCAGCAATCAGCAAGAACTTCAACACAAGAGAATGCAGTGACACCCTTGCCAATTTCCCAAGACATGTTATTGGCAACAGGTGAGTGTCAGGAAGTGGCATACAGGAGGAGTATTGTGTAGGGATTCCTTCTTGGGCACAGTTTCATAGACTGTCTTATTTCTACAGGACAGGAAAACAGTGAAGATATCCCAAACAATCCCTGGAACACTAGTGAAACAAATGATAGTGTTAGTAGTCCTGGAAATGAGATGGACTCCCTTTCCATTATCCAAAAAGGTCAGTTTCCTGAGCCTAAAGACAGAAGTGTTTCTGATGGAAACCCTCAGAATTACAGAAGACCAAGTCAAGTCAACTGCAGTTACCAGGAAGAATCTCAGAAGGCAACTTCTTCTGAAGATAGATGTCCCTATGGAGGTACAACCAGAGATTATCTCCAGGCCAGAGCAGACTGAAGACTGCTAAAATCATGATGCAAGCTCCACATGTGTGGGTCATAAAGAGAAACGCCATAGAGACCCAAAGACATATAAATGTGAGGTATGTCAAAGAACCTTCAAATATCCCTGTAATCTTGCAGTCCACCAGAAAGTACACAAAAAGAAGAGAT
>CABHPH010162197.1:25757-49478 GCA_902168325.1 Peromyscus nudipes | reverse complement strand
TATGTATGTATGTATGTATGTATGTTTGACTGGGAGGAAGAGGGCACAGTCTGGATATGTAGCTCAGGATGGTATTGTAGGATTCCTCCTACCTAAGCTGTCCAAGTGTAGGAATCATAGATCCACACTTGTGTTAGTTTCTCAAATTTTAATGAGTTGTAACAACAGGGCTTACTTGTTATTTTCAGTGGGTCAGCTGGGGGCTTCACACACCTCTGCTTGGGGAACCAAACTAGTCAAGAGTTTTCCAATGGAGAATCAACCATCACATGAAGAGAAAACCACAACCTAGCAAAAGGCACACTATCTTTTCAAAGTTTCCAATCAGAAAAATACATCAGCTCCAACCATTTCATCATTCAAAGCAAGTCACACAGTCCTGTCCAATTTTAAAGGGAGTGAGGTGATTCTACCACATGCCCAAAGGGAGGCGAGCCAGACTATCTGAGACGGGTTTATGTGACAGTTACTGTCACCCTGCCAAAAACAATGAGATGTAGCTAAATGCTTCTGCTTGCAAAGGCTGTGCACCAAATATGGTACCCCACACAAAGTATGACGCCGTCATTCCAGTGTAATCCACTAACATTCAGACTCTCTGGCTCCAACTCCATTGAGGGAGTATTGGTAAAACCGTCAACCCTTGCAGCTAGTCCTGGAATGAGGAGTTCTTTAACAGAATGGGGAAAAACTCCTTCAACTACAATGTTACTTCTCACGTCCTGAACTCTTGAACCTCTCCAAATTCCATTTCTTTAACATTCAAAATAACTCCTTGGTCTCTTGCAATACTGAAAAATAGTAGCTGAAGGATAGCTGTGGGTTTTTTTTTTCTTTAATTAATGTCTATAGAAATTTACTTGCCACATTGAGCAAAACGTACTTTTCTAAAAATCATTTTTAAATGCATTGAAATCATGGTCTATTTTAGTTTCTAAAATTACTTTCTATCATTTTTTTTTAAAAAAGCAAACAATCAAAATAGAACTCACAAATGATGTGCCACACTCTTTTCATTTAAAAACCTATTAAAATAGAATGAACTTGGCTTTACTTAACGTATTCCATTTACATATTAGTTACTTAACATAATTTCACTTTATTGGAATGGTCAAACATAATCAAGGAATTTATACGGAGGCTCCCACTTGAAAGTTACATCTTTAAATCATGACTAATAAAACTTCCAACACTACCTATCAGAATTACAAACGATTTTTTAAAAAGGGAAGATTCCTTTAACCCAGATATGTGACACTCTGTATCTACAGAAAATCCTTTCTATTTAATCTTAAACCCTAATTACAATTAGAATTTAACATATAGTGATGGAATGACTCTAGACCATCAGTATACAGCATTTTCTGCAATGAGAATGAAGAAAAACAATGCAGCAATCAAACACTGCTCTCTCGGTCAGATAGCAGTTGGTTTTATTGAGTGCAAGATTATTTTCAGTCTGGGTGTCTTCACTATTGATAAAATAGACCGTGGATGGGATCCTCTAGCTAGAGGGACCATATGCATAAGAAACTGCTTTCAGGGAAGATGACATATGTCATCCCATGTGCCAAATACCATCCTAGATCTGGAAGTGACAATTTCTCATATACACTGGCACTTGGAGCTCGGCAGCTAAGGATTTATTCTTCTCCATGAGTGCTCAAATGACATTATGTGTGTTTATATGAAAAGCTGGGTGGGAGACACTCTGGCAATTAGCTCTATTAGCTACATTTTCTTTTTTATCTGATATTCTTTAATTAAAATGCTTATGACCTCTTTCCATTGTATATCACAAATGTCAGACATACTCTCTAATCCTCTATAGTCTTCAAGTTTCCAAGGAACATACAACCATACTGCATATATACTCGAAGCACATATGAATTTTGCTCTTTTATAATGAAACTTAGTTCAGTTCTCTGAAAAATTGGGCTTATCTAATATATGTATATATGCTGTATCTATATATGTTATATATGTATCATATATACTATTCTAGTCAATTAACACACACAAAAGATAAACTGATAGCTAACTGCTGTGTTTATTAATGAATCTATTTGTCAAGTATTTATCATTTAAAAATAGCTACTACTCAAGGTTATGGTAATTTATATTGGATGAAATGAATTCTGGCATATTGAGGATTTCTGCCAAGTTTTAGTTGACTGGTTTTCACTGTAGAATTCCTATGGAAATTGTTCGGCTTGTGCTGATGCCACGCTGATTTTCTTCTATGTCATTTATGCTTTTCTAAACTTTCTAAGATTCACTTATTAATGTTTCAAATAGCACATGAGCAAGTACCCCACCCACCCACCCACACATACATGACCATTAGTCCAGATCATGGCTATCTCAGTGTCAACCTCCAGTGGAAATTCCCAGGCCAAGGCCTTTCAGTATGAGTTTTTCTTCTCTGAAGACAACAGAGTGATACAGAGCGGACATTTCTCTGTGCAAGTCCTGCCCCTCAGGAGTTACAAAGAACTACAATGTGGGAAGTAGAAATGTCAGACGGGGCGATAGAGCTAACTCTTCAGAACTGCTATTGTTGAAACAAGAAGAAGTGAGTCCTTCAGAAGGACCAGTCACTGGCTCTGTTCAGTCCCTGCCTAGCTCATCCTCTAGCCCCCCCGAATCAAGTCACTGTAACCCCTGCTATCTTCCACCCAGGTAGGTCACTTACTCACCTCTATGTCCAGTGTCCTTTTGTTCTGCTCTGAGTTCACAGCAGAGCGCTGTGTCCAGGTCCTACCCCACCCCACCCCCATTTAAATCAACTAGAGAGCATCTTTAAAATGCCCGAATATGAGCTTTACCCAGGAATTATCACTTTTGTTTTGTGGGCCAAGAAATGGGTTTTGCTCATTTAAAACTCCCCAAGTGATCTTAAATAAAGTTTAGTAAGAGTAAAAATTCTTATCTAAACAAAGTTTCCTTGGCATACCTACATGATCTCACAAATGATGGTGGTACTGTCTTGGAGACAATGGGGTAAGTACAAAAAGCTTCTAGGCAGCTGAGTTGGTGGGTGGTTCAAGGAGACATAACAGCGAGAAACTCCAGTCTGATCAAATCTTGGCTACCCACATAGCTAACAGGCTTCTGGTATTCTTAGTTGTATGACAAATTTGAGTGCTGCTATCTGAAACAGTAATCGTGGGACTTCTATATATCAACCACGAATGCTTATTTACACTCCAAGGGCTACAGCACTGTCTGGCCTAGAACCTTCCAGGCCTTTCTGGTTTGTTCCATTAGGAGATGTTTACTGGAATGATTCCCATGTACCCATTTTTCAAATATGCATGGATTTACTATAAAATTAAACATGTGTACACTGATGAGGTAAGAAGCAAGTGCCCCGCCCCCCATTTCCAGACCTAAAGATAAGCCCATTAACCATTTCCAAGAAGTACTTACTAGGCATACAGAAGCTGGCACATTCCTCATCCGAGGTTGTGAGTGGGGGGGGGGGGGGCGCTGCTGACTACTGCTTGCACAGGCCGTGGACACTGGAGTTGTGGACAACAGAGTTGTCTACCTTACGCTGGTTGTGCCTGTATACGAAATGAAAGAGCTGTGTGATAATGAAGACTTCCATCCAGAGCTTAAAAGAAAACCCATGAGGCTAGTCAATGTGTGCCAGAGACTCGACAGGCAGCCCTGAGAAGGTAATAGGTGAAGCAGTTGAGAGTGAATCATGAGATACAATGAACACCTCAGGAAGTTAGAGATGCCAAGAACATGGAAGACGTGCTATGGAAAGCTGCAGGCAGCAAGAGAATCAGCCCAAGACAGAAACCATGTGTGCTGTCACTGGCAAGGCTTTGGGGATGGGGCTACCAAAACCCTTCAGAGCTAATATCACAACACCATATGCTCCAGATGCCAGCTGTAGATGAATTTCTAAGCAGTCTTATTAGATAAGAAACACAGAGCCAAATACAGAGGTATAAGCCGTAGAGATCAAAGCAATAGCCTCCAACTAACCTTAGCTCACTACGATGCTATAGCTTCCCAAGAGAGAGCTTCTTCTTATCTATCCTGTGCCTTTATTGCCTTGCTGTTCTGCCTTCTCATTGGCTCTAAGTCCAGCCACATCACTTCCTCATCACTGCCTGTCTACACAGACCTCCAGGTCTCTATGGTTGGTACTGGGATTAAAGGCACGTGTCACCACGCTTGACTTCTGTCTATGGCTCACTATGACCTCTGATCTCCAGGCAAACTTTATTTATTAACATACAAGTAAAATATCACATTTCAGCACAAATAAAATATCACCACAGCCAGCCTTGTAGTTACCATATTTAATGTATGCCTTGTCTACGTGTGGACTTTCTTTGCTCATACACTTCCTCTCTATGCCTCTTTTCCTGACTTTTGGAAGGAGAATGTTTATTCTGTGGCATTATATGTTAGAATCTTATAACTTGCTTTGTAATATGATCCTAAGCAAAGTTTATTTCAGAGGCTCAAAGTTAAGATTTTTCTTTGTGTACTTAAGAAGGCTTCAAATCAGACTTTTGGATGATTTTGGAGCTTTTAAGACTCTGAGAGGAAGATTGGTTGCATTTCACATTCTGTGATAGGCAGGAGTCCTTGGAAACCAGGAGTGAAATGCTATGGCTTATGGTGATACATCTGATGCCAAGATGACAAAGGGTAGGTTTGTCATATAATGTAATCTTAATTGTCAATTGATTTGATTGAAAAATGCCTAGGAAACTAGGGGAAAAAATACTACTACATATAACCATGAGAGCACTTCCAGGGAGAATAAAGAGGAAAAACCTAGCCTGTGTATAGGATACACTATCGATAGGCTAGGGGCACAGAGAGAATAAAAAAGGGAAAGATGGACACTTGCTAGCCCAAGTTCACTCTTGTTTGCATGCTGCTGTGAACTGGGTTGCTCTCCCTTTCTACACCTTCTCCACCATAACAAACTAAAGTCAACTGAGAGACAGACAGACAGACAGACAGACACAAAGAAGAGGCATGTGGGGAGGGGCAGCTGATTGGCCTATAGCCTGATCCATTACTATATCAGAAATGGGGTGGAGAAATGAAAGGCCAAAGATTTAGAGTTCAGATGTCACCGTATCACCCTCCAGTCTCCTGAACTGACAGCTTTAGGAAGAACTGGCAGCAGAGTGTGCCAGATTTAAATAAATTGCTTCGTGGAGAGTGGATGCAACACATGCTCACACACGAGTGTGCCAGCTAGCCCAGCAAGCTGCAGAGCTTAAGGCAAGAAATAAGGTCACATCTCTGTCATATCTCTTTCCCTTGACCACTGCAGATGGCCCTTTTGTCTTTCTATATTGTGTTAGATCCTTGAATGTGGTTCAGACAGTAACACAAGCTAACAGTGTAATTTCAATTCAAAACCTTTGGAACTAAAATCATCCTGCTTTTATTACCTAGTGATTTTATTTTCCTTATTTTGTCCTTTTTCATTTATTCTTGGAGGTATGGAGGAGGTCTGGTCCATCTTTTCACAGATGAACATTACAGTCTCTGAAAGTTTTCCTATTTCAATGGAGAATTGTGAGACTTTCTTCCCTTCTACCAGTGATAGTATCAGACAGAAACATAAGATTGGAAATTCGGGGGTTAATACTTTCAACAAGGAATATTCAACAATGGGAAACATGTTTGTCTTTCTTTCTATGAAAATTCAAATCTTGGTGTCCAAGTAGCATTACCTACATGTAACCCCCACCCTTAGGGAGAAGAATATTCAGAGCTGGCATTAGCGGATGGAAGCTCACATGAGGAGTGTAAATGACTTGATACAGATAGCATCACCTTTCAGTTTCCTTGTTTCCAATTTTATATAGTTTATTGAAAGTTGAGGTTGCTATGAGTCTTGTTCAATCAGAGTATTGATCCAAGGAATTGATCTTCTTTGTTTGTTTGTTAATCTTGGCCTTGGCTGTGTTTTCTCTAATGGAACTAATGTGGCACGTGTTGAAATTACTGGTAAGCTTTAGGATAGATGGAGAGAAACCGGTTACTCAGATGCAAAATTATGGGATTCCACGTAGGAAAGCAGTTGGCTACTCCATAGGGTATCACAAGGGTCAGACACAAGTTCATCTCAAGCAGAACAAAATGGATCTGTGAATGGTAGTTCATGCATCCTGGCTTAAACTACTCCCCCCTGAGCTCCTCAGAGCCCAATGAGAACAATGTTATACAAAACCTTTTCTCAGCCCAGATGAACTTAGGTTGCAAGAAAAAGCAAAACTGGACCTGTATCTGACTAGACATGAAAGGCCAGTTTGGGAGGACGGGAGCATTCTTACAAGGCAAGAGCTGAGTACTCCACAGATACTTATTCTCTGCTTTGACAAGTTGTGAGTTTTTGAGTTAACCGTCACCACTGCACAAAGATTATTTGATACTGTCTGAGAGCTGCAAAAATCTATGGGTATAACAATACAAATTTAGAGAACAGTTTGATATCATGTCCATTTAAGTCCATTTAGCAAAATAATAGAAGAAGGTTCATGCCTGAGGCCTATGAGCTCCCCAACCATGGGTTCTTGGCCAGATTTATAATACCAGACATGAATTTTCTCCTTTGAAGTGGCCCTTAAATCTAACCAGAAATCAGTTGGTTACTCCTATAACATTCACACCACTATTTTGCCCATGGGTATGTCTTGCCAGACTGGTAATTGTTATATCTCACAGGGCTCACAGCTGGGTAAGCTTCTTGATGACTTTTCTCCCCCAGAAACTTATGTAGCACCTTCTGGTACTATGAAAGCTAGCCAGTGGAGAGGAAGCTCCCTGGTCTGTACCCACTTGATTTCTCCATGTCCCAGGAGCAAAGTGTGTGGTGTCTTTTGCCATAGGGTCTTACCATCAAATTCTGGTGGATAGCCAAGAGCAATAGTAATACCTTGTATTGCCTCAAGGAGTATCCAGTACACCTGACCAACCTATAGCTTCTGGCAGGAAAATTATTCCCTGTCTAGGGCAACCTCAATTAAACTACTGTGGAGTGTATGTTTGTGTGTATGTGTGTGTGTGTGTGTGTATGCGTATCTTATAAAAAATAAAGTTTTGTTTGTTTTTTTGCTTTTTTCCCCAGCAGCCTTAGTGGCATAGGGGACCATCACAAAAAAGGAAGTGGATGATTGTAGGAGTCAAAGGTGAGGGAGGACTGAAGGAAAACATTTGCCTGAGCATGGCAGGATGACAGTGCTCACGAACTGTAGGCAACTCTGCTTGTCTCCACAAGACCTGCAGAAGATGGAAGCTGTCAGCATTCCAGGATGGAGAAAGAAGGGCTTCTTGAGCTTCAAGCTGAGAAGCACCTGACAGCTGAGAGCTTCTGGGAGGAGGAGATGAAGTTTTCCATAAGATTGACCATGTTCCAGTGGATGGCCCCACACCTGTGAGTTTAGGGCGGCACAAACTGGGCTCAGGTTAAAAACACACACACACATACACACACACACACACACAGAGAGAGAGAGGGAGAGAGAGAGAGAGAGAGAGAGAGAGAGAGAGAGAGAGAGAGGGAGAGGGAGAGGCAGACAGAGAGAAACAGAGAGAGACAGAGAGATAGAGACAGACAGACAGAAAGAGACAGCAATAACATTGGGAAGGGTGGGAAAGTGGGGGTGGATCTAAGAAAAGTTAGAGGGAATAATGAAGTAAATATGATCCAAATATATTATATGCATGTATGAAAATTCTCAAAGAACTTAAAAAATCAAGTATTTCTTAAGAGGCAAGAGCTGCCATGATTATCCCAAACTCTCTGATTCTACTTGAAAAGTACAAAATTACATTACTTAGCAGTTTATGTTTACTCAATTGTTACAAAATATCTGATTGTGTGTGTGTGTGTGTGTGTGTGTGTGTGTGTGTGTGTGTGTGTAAGTGATTCCTATTATTACATAGAGAAATGAGCCCAGGGCAGAGATGGGGTAAGATGCAGCCCCTTTCTGAGGACCATAATGAGAAATGTGTGATGGTTATCGCAACTGCATTGGGAGAAAGAGCAACCTGCTTTGTAGAAAGTGGCAAAGATGTTCTGAAACATCAAACCTCTGATTTTGCAGGAGCTTGCAATGTCAGTGTGTGAAAGATCCCACTGAAAAGCCTCTATTCACGGAGAGCTGTAGGAACAATTTTCTCCACACTCTGAGTGGAAGGTAAATTAGAAGGAAGACTGTGGAAAGAATATTTCAGAATTCAGCCACTCCAGGAACAGGGCAAATTTACAAGGAATTTTGACCAGTCACAAAGAGGTCATGCCACAGGCTGTTTCTATTCCAACCGTGCTGCTCAACCTCTTCCTTGCCCCGGTCGGAACCTCACTGCACTAGAATGAAATGGAAACCAGGGCATTTGTCTTTGGGCCCCTGGGCAAGAAATGCCAAGAAAGCTTCATTTTAAAGGAGCATTTACAACTAACAGTGCACCGGGGACAGAGAGATGAGGCCCATGTTCACAAGGAGAAAGATACAAAAACGTTCATTAAAACATTGTCTATTATAACTCAGAGTTGGAAACAAACTAAATGTCCATCAACCGGCTGAGCACGCTACATGAATATTCAATAGAACATGATATAGGAGTTGAAATAAATAAACTTGAGCCATGTGTCTCAAAACCATAATATTGAGAAGAAGAAGAAGAAAAAAAGGCAGTTACAGAATCACTCTTCATAAAATGCCACTTGAGGAAAATGGCAATATTTTAATTTATGAGTATTTATATTGCAGTATTTTATTTATGGAAATGTGAATTTGATAATGAAATGATTAAAATAAAAGAATGTAAGATGCTGCCTATCACGGGAGGTAACTGTAAACGGAGAAATGGACAATCAGGTAACAATGGTTGTTTTTTCAGGGTTTTATTCCTTTGAAATAACTGAAGTACGTTTGGGAAGATGTCATGGTTCGATTGAAGTTGGTGAGCAAGTATTCATTGTTATTTCTGATAGTGCTCTGCATGTTTAGACTATGATATAAAAGCACCAGAAAACAGAGCATGTGGGAGGCAGGGAGAGGAGGGATGGGTTGACATGGAAGACAGCAACACACTTAAAAAATGGAACACGAAGCAAGAGAAAGACGTGGTCAGAGACACTGTCTCTGTGTTTGGCAATTATACCCGAGAAAGAGGGTCCTTTTGTAGAGGACCAGATAGGAAGAATTATAGTATCATAATAAATGGCCACAATATTTTCTAGTATGACATTTTTAAAGTACATTATGACATAAGGAAACAATGACTTACAAAAAAAATGTCATAAATGGAATCCTTTTAATAGGGCAATAAAGTCTGGAAGATACATAAGTTAGCTGTTACAGGGCAGACTGATCAACGAGGAAATTCAGACTAGAAGGGAAAATATACAAGAATTATTATAAGTAGGGGCTTAGTGAACTTGTGGAAGCTTTGACTTTCTGCACCCAAAAGAGAAAGGAAGGGAGGGATTTTTTTTTGAGGGGGGGGAGGGGGGGAGGGAGGGAGAGAGGGAGGGAGGGAGGGAGGGAGGAAGGAGAAGAAGAAGAAGAGAAAAGAAAGAAAACAAAAAGACGTAAAGTCAGACAGGGCTTAGGAAGTTGAGAAAAATCAGGTTCCAGTTCCCCTTAAAGGCTGCAATCTGCCTGTGGCCCTCCTGCTGGCCTTGGCGGAGCTTCTCTGCTTTTCCACGCTGTTTTACAAAAAGGCAGGGAAAGGCAATCATAATTCTTTCAGACGTAGAAGCCCTTGCTCATGGCGGCTCCACCTGGCAGGGCAGTCGGAGGAACCCTCAGCAGCCACGTGTGATGACAGCAGCAGGTCACGTGGAGGGCAAATGAGAACCGGGGTCTCAGCTGGGGATGCAGCTTTTGGGCTGTGCCTTGAGCCCCGCCTCAAGCTATCAGTGTCATGACACAGCAAGGTATATGTAAATCAGCCACTGACGCGAAATGGGAATCCAGAGGTGAGCAGGTGTCAACAGCAGCCTTCCCACAAGACCCCACACCAGGGCAACCAGCTCACACAGACTCTCGCAGACTGTGAGGAGCATCCTAGAGAGAAATCTGCTCATCTCCTGGTCTTCTAAGGAAGTGGGCCCCTCCACTCCCTGCTGGATCCTTATTATTCTTTCCCTAAACGACATAGCACAGAGTATGGGACAAACTGAAGACCTTCATCTCTGTCCATCACTCACCTTGTGCATTTCAGGCCCAAGAAAGTTGAGGGACTTGATCAAAATGCCACAAGCAGTTCATGGTGGGTCTCTTGTTCGCCTTCCCATTTACACATTGCTACCTATAAAAACAACATGGGTCTTTTGTTAGCACAAATTGGTACATAATGGATTGTCTCCTTTTTAAGTTAATTTAGCTAATGAAAACAGAATTACAGGTTATTGTTTGCTGCTTGCTTACTCCCTTGTTTATTAAATGGGCAATGAATCTAAGCAGGCTTTATATTTTTGCTCTGGTAAACCTCGTGAAAAAGGAAAAAAATCAAAAGGACTTTTCTAGACTATAAATTTTGCATAAAATACATTTTGAAAATTGCAAATGCCTTCCTTAAAATGGTCAAAACGCTGTAATTGCGTGCAACCAGCGAAGCCCATATGTTATCCCATGGAGAGGAGCACACTGGCACTGAACGAGACAGTGTGCCTTTAACAGAAGATATGTGTACACCGAGAGTCTGTAACAGAATAGAAGCTGTTAGGTGACTTCTGCTCTATCACTTATTTACCAGACCTTCTCACCACTGACTAAACACACAAATCACCTAAAAGGCTATTAAATATTCTGGATGTCAGGGTACCACCTTCAACCAATTAGAGTGGTCTCTCTGGGGGTAGAAACTAGGCACTGGAAAAAATTTAAAACTCCCTGGTGATTCGAATATGCAGTCAGGGCTGAGAACCACCGATTTAGACATTGCTGTCCCAATTAATATTTAAATAGTCAGACCCTGTTGGCTCCACTAATCCAGCTGCATTACCACTGACATATAAAAGATTATTTTTTAAATACCATATGAAAAGGAAGATCAATGGGCTCACGAAGTACAAGTAACTTTGTAATCCTTCTGATGAACTGTCCATTCTGGTAGTCCTTGTGTTTGAATCTGTTGGCTGGGCCCTGGTAGAACCGAAAGCGTTAATCCCTTATCACAGACTCCAGTGCAAACCTTGATATTGAATAATCCACTAAGTTGTGTGTTTAAGATCTTTGCTTCATTAAGTCACCAGAGATTCCTGGCAGCCGGAAGAGTGGCAAGATGTCAACCTGAACTTTGCTGAGCCAAAAGAATTAGCTTTTACCGTATTTCTAAAGATGAATGTGCTCTTAGAGCTTGTCCATTAGCCCCCGTGCTCTAATGAATGTATGGCCTGACAGACACAATAATTGGCATAGTTCAGAGTGTAAGAGAATCAATTTGATGAATCAGAATAAGGTCAAGGGAAAGAAGAAACAAGGATTTAGTTTGCACATACTTTTGACTATAGCAACAGAAAGATGAAATAGTAAAAACAAGATTAGGTGGACTTTGATAATCCATCAATGTGGCCCCTCTCATCTCATTAACTCTAATCAATAGACAGGTGCTGGCGCTCTAAAACAGTGGCACTCGAGTTCCACTGGAGTCCCTTTGTATCCTAGCAATGCCTTTTCTTCCTCAACTCTGGGAATCTTATCTGGTGTAGCTAATCTCTGGAATTCCTGACTTTATCTCTTCAATGCTACCCAGTGAGATAGTTCACTTAGGGTAGCATAGGATTTCATTTCCCCATGGGTTGACCAATTTTTTTTTTCCTGAAATACCAACCCTGACCTTAAATGTACCAGGGCTTTCTCTGCGGGCTCTGGAAACATTCATTGCACTCAGACATAATTCTGATTGAAATATGTTTTGCTTCCACTCTTCAGTGAAGCAATAAAGGTAGATTGCAGAGCAAGCCCTTGTGTTCCTCCTTTGGAGGACCCGCTGTGAAGTACAAAGGGGAAAATACAAAAGTAAATAGCCTCAGACTAACATGAGACTTGCTTGCTCATGCTGAGTCCTGTGTACTAAAAGACTCTTCCCTCTTCCTGGCAATAAAGAGAGGGAGTCTAATTTTTAACCAAGCTTGACGTGTATCTGAGACAAGACTTTAGTCATGCTTGGGTTCATCTTCTCAGGAATCTCTTGTTTAATTTAAGTCAGTGACTTGGGATTGTGAAGGAGGAGCTGATCTTAAGTCTGAGTGAGATAAAAGGAATCTAAACAGAAACCTAAAACCACTCTGCCCTCTTGGGTACGAGCCTTCCCATAATGAAGAAAAACAAATCAAGCTGGGAGAGAGTGCGATCTCTTTCTCCGATAGAATCACAGATTTGAGGGTTGGAGAAACAGATTGATATTTGGTAACTGTCTCAGGCCCCATTTCCTTAATAAATTCAAAACAGAATTCTCTTGAAAACGCATGGGGATAGAAGGTTGATGTAATGCTCCTGACAGGCATAGATGAAGGGGTAGGGAAAGTCTGGGTCACAAGATGCAGGCAGATAAAAGGGTACAGTCCTGCTTGATTTTCTTTAGCTTTTGAATTGGCATATTAACAAAAAAAAGTTTTATATGAGTACTATGCTCTCAGAATTACAAAGCACTGAAAAGAATTATATAACCCCTCTACTTCAAGAGACTTAACCTCTGATTGAGACACCAAAGCATCATCCAAAAAAATTACAAATTACCAGTGGACAAAGAAGACAGGACTTCATGGCTGAAGACAGCACCTATACAACTCATTGAACATAGAGAACTCCAACTGATGCCTCCATTGAGCCTTCACACCTCCAGCCTTCACCTCTGTGTGCTAGTATCTTTGCTACAGGAAAGCACTTTGTGCACTATCAAAGTAGAGACGTAAGCACCAAGCCAGCCACAAACTCTTTGATCTACAATGGTGTCCTGCCTGCAAGATATACTAGAACAAGGGCGGCACAAAGCTTGTGGGAGTAGCCGTCTGATATCTGATTTGACTAAAGGTGAAGTTCATGAGATAGAACCTATACCCAATGCTGCTTGGGTGACCAAGAACCAGAGACTAGGGACTTAGGGTAAAACCAAACACTATTGTTCTGAATGAATAGATAGATAGATAGATAGATAGATAGATAGATAGATAGATAGATAGATAGATAGATAGATAGATAGATAGATAGATAACATAGTGATAAAATGACTTCTGGTGACATTCTGCTATACTCATAAATCAGTGCCTTGCTCAACCATCGTCAGAGAAGTTTCCTCCTGCAGCAGATGGGAACAAATACAGAGACCCACAGTCAGACATTCCACAGCCAGACGTGCGAGACCTTGAAAGCTTGATACTAAATGGGATATCTCCATCAAATCCCTCCCCTCAGGGCTCAAGAACCCCAAGGAAGAGGTAGTGGGAACAGCATAAGAGCCAGAGGGGATGAAGGACACCAAGAAAACAAGGCCCTTTAAATCACAGCTCATATGAACTCAGAGACTGAAACAGCATCCACAGGGCCTACGTGGGTCTGCACTAGGTCCTCTGTGTATATATTATGGCTTCCAGTTTAGTGTTTTCATTGAATACCTGTGAGTCTTTGATTTTTATGCCTTCTGTTGGGCTCTTTTCCTTCTGGTTTGGTTTTTGTTGTTGTTGTTGTTTCTTTTTTGTCTTGTCTAACTTCAATGTGATAGTTTTTGTTTTATCTCATTATATATATTATTATTATTATCATTATTATTATTATTATTATTATTATTATAAACCTGATGTTTTCTAATAAGAGACAGAAAGGGATCTGGATGGGAGGGCAGGTGGGGAGGGACTGGGAGGAGTAGAGGGAGGGGAAACCATAATCAGGATATATTTATTATATGAGAAGACTCTATTCTTTTTTTTTACTTTTTATTGATTCTTTGTGAATTTCACATCATGTACTCTGACCCCACCCATCTCCCCATCCCTCCCTATCCGCTCTCCTTCCTTGCAACTCCTCCCCCGAAAGAAAACAAAAAATCAAAATGATAAAAAAAAATTGAAACACAAAAACAAAAAAACACCTCACCATGGAAGTTACGGGGTGTCTCATGGTGTGTCACCCAGTCTGCCCTTTTGCCTGAACCGTTTTACTTGCAAATGTTCATTGCAATGAGTCATTGTAGCTAGAGTTTTCCTGCCTGGCCCACAGTCAGGACAAATCTCTGTCACTTGCCAGTCCCACAACCGCTCAGACCCAACCAAGTAAACACAGAGACTTATATTGTTTACAAACTGTATGGCTGTGGCAGGCTTCTTGCTAACTGCTCTTATAGCTTAAATTAATCCATTTCTATAAATCTATACCTTGTCACGTGGTTCATGGCTTACCGGCGTCTTCACATGCTGCTTGTCATGGCGGCGGCTGGCAGTGTCTCCCTCACTCAGCTTCCTGTTCTCTTAATTCTCCTCTCTGTTAGTCCCACCTATACTTCCTGCCTGGCCACTGGCCAATCAGTGTTTTATTTATTGACCAATCAGAGCAATTTGACATACAGATCATCCCACAGCAAGTCATTAGTCTGGTTTGAGGCCTCTGGCTTCTGCAATACCATCAATACTGGGTCCTTACCAGGATTTCTCTGGGATATCTTGCACTTGCCTTGTGTCAAGGAGATTCCACAGGACTGGCCCTTTCTCATGCTTCAGGAGTGCTTATATGGGGTCCATGTGCAGGAAGACCAACCCGAAGCCCTGGATCTGGGCCTGGGTGGTAGCTGAGCTGGTCAGCCCACCCGCTTTCCTACACCTGCACCACAGGGTCAGCTCTCCCTTTGCCAAGGTGAGGAGCAGGGCCAGCTCTCCCGCCTGTGATAGCTGGCAAGGGGCAGGACCAGCTCTCCCACCCCTGTGCCATTGCAGCCTGCTCTCCTGAAGCCCCAGCACTCCCCTGGCAAGGGATGGGACCAGCTCACTAGATTGGCAAAGCCTGGGTGCCCGTACCACCAGGGCCAGCTCTACCACATTGCCCAGGTGAGATACAGGGCCTGTTCTCCTGAGTGCTGCAGCCAGCAAGGGACAGCACCAGCCCTCCAGTGTCTACACCTCCAGGGCCAGCTCTCCCATGTCCACACCACAATATGGCTGGCAAGGGGTAGGGAAAGAATCTATTTTCAATAAAAGGAAGAAAAAAAATGTATACGGGGCTCTGTTTAAAGGAATTTTGAACTTGGAATCTAACACTTTCAGTGCTTCATTAGTCTGCTAAGCTACTTTATTAATTGTTCAATAAGTGTACATACTTACGGGCTTGCAATGTGATGTTTTTAATAGACATTTACAGAATAGAACAAATGATTGACTCCAACTAACATATTAAACTCTTTAGACTTGTATTCTTATGATTGTGTGTGTGTGCATGTAGTATGTGTGCCTGTAGTTGTATGTACATGTGTGTGTGCGCACATGTAGTGTGTGATTATATGTGCATGTGTGTGTGCTCATGTAGTGTGTGTGCATGTGGTTGTATGTGCATGTGTGTGTGTGCATGTGTGGTATAAACAGTCAGAGTCTACCCTTAGCGATCCTGAAATACACAATGAATTATGATTTATTAGAATCAGCATTCCATGTAATAGTTCAGTAAAACTGATTTCTTTGATCTATCTAGAACTTTGTACCCTTGGTCCACATTTCTGCCATCCTCATCTACCCATCTCCTAGCAATTTTGAGGTTGCAAGAGTTCAGGGATGATCTGAACTGCTCCTATTTGGGAGTGGGTCTTCATACCCTTGAGGAAAAAAAAAATCCCTCTGTGAATTATTCTTCATTTTATGTCAGATGAATGAACCCAAGGCAATCCAATACTGTGGCTTTCACAGATTCTTGACCCCATTTACAGTGAGAAATATATTTAACATCCTACATAACACCACACACACTACTACCATGCAACTGAGGGAAAATTGCAATGAAATTGTTGTAAGTTTTACAATGTGTAGTGCCTGCTGATACTCTCTATTTGATTCAATTCTATTATATTAAAAAAAAACCGCTGATCACAGCCCACTGAATTGATTTTGTGACTCACTAATGGGTCATTCTGTTATAGTTTGAAAAATATTACCTCGGAATCTAGAGCGATACTGTAATAAACCTTGTGAAATGAGTCATGGATTTAAGGATCACACACTCCTGAAATAAATTACAACTGAGTTTCCAGTTGGGACTTTGTATTAGTCACCTTCCATTGCTGTGAGAGAATGCTTGATATAAACAACCTGCGAGGCAAAAGTTTTCTTCCAGATAACAGTTTCTGATGAGGAAGATGCAGTGGAAGGGAGAAACTTGTATTATGGTAATGAGGGAGCTGAAAAAAAGAGCAGGGTAGGAAGTAAGCATTGGATCTAGCCCCTAAGAACATGCCCTGAATGCCCACTTCCCCCAAAAAGACCTCACCTCCCAAGTCCCCAGCACCTCTGAAAATAGCATCACTGCTGCTTGAGGATAACACTCTTGACACATGGGCCTGGGGGAAAACATTTAAAACTCAAGTCATAACTCTCTACTCCAGGCTCCCAAAAGTTCAGAATGCAAATACATTTCATCTCCCACCAAGAACAATCAAAGTCTCACATCTCCAGAATTGCTTAAACATTCAAGTCCAAAATATCCTCCAAGACTCCAGGCAAGCACTTAGCTGTGAACCCCAGTAAAGATCAAAACACAAGATACATACTTCCAGGATACTGTGGACAAAGTACATATTCCTCATTTAAAATGAAAGAAAAGGGCCAGAGTAGGGGAGGATGGGACGAAAGCAAGACCAAATTCTATAGTTCCATGTCTGATTTCCACAGCAGGTAGAATCCTTCTGTGAGTTACAAAGGGCTTGGGCAGCCCTACCCCCTACCCACATGGCCTCTCTCTTGCTGCCCACAATGTTTCTTGACAGCTAGCTGTTCCGTGTGACTGGCAGCCTAACTTCCATGGATTTCCATTGCAGCTTAGAACTCCTTGTCAAGCTTCACTCATTGCCCTTTCAGGGGATGCCTATAGTGATCCAAACCCTTCCATAGATTGCCTGGCTGCTGTGGGATGTATTTCTGTACACTGTAAATACGTGTTTCTCTCATTGGTTGATAATAAACTTGTTTTGCTCTATAGCCAGGCAGAATAAGGCTGGGCGGGAAAGCCAAATGGAGATACAGGGCGAAGAAGGTCAGGTTGAAGAGATGCCAGCCAGCTCCCGAAGAAGCAGGATGTGTAGAAAATGAGATAACAAGCCACAAACCACGTGACAAAACATAGAAAAGAAATATCAGTTAATTTAAACATTAAGAGCTAGCTAGTAGTAAGCCTGAGTCATCAGCCAAGCATTTATAATTATAACATTTTGTGTGATTATTTGGGACCAGGAGGTCGGGACAGAGAAACTCCGCCTCCATTTATACCCGGACTCCCAAGCTTTCATTTGAATCTGTGTGGAAGCTCCCCTGTTCCCACAATCATTGTGATCCACGTGACTACAAGTCTGGTTTTGTGTGGCTAACTCTAAGGTCTGCTGCCAGCTCAAGTAGTAGCTAGATCCTCTTGGTCCATGGCTATAGCAACTGCTGAGTCCTGCAATATTTGAACCCAGGGAAATGCTTTCCTGGGACCTTATGCAAACAAAGTACTAGAGTAGCACTACTCTCAAAGGAAAGTCTTCCAAGTGAGTTTACTTTCATACCCTTGCATCTGCCAGGGGTGAATGAGCCTAATTCCCAGGGTGCCCTCAAGGCATCTTTCCTATTGTCTCAGTACAAAACATTGAGTTTCTTCTTAATTGTGGTAATACCCCAGCAGACATGTTGTCCTTGGCCTTGACTTTAAACACACTCTTTTCTAGCCAAACTGAAAGTTATTTGTTTTGTTTTGTTTTTAACTTTTGGTTCTGCATTTTCCTCTTGATTCTCATTATAAATCTACCATTTTGGTAGCCACCAACATTACCCAACAACCTGAATTGTGGACTCCCTCGGTGTTTCTTCCAACATTAATTAGTCCATCATCTTTAAATTCAGCCTTTAAATTCAGCCTCACAAAAAAAATTCTGAACATTGATAAAATGCAGACAAGCTCTCTGTTGGAATGCAACATCCATGACCTCTAGTCTCATTTCCAAGAGAGTCTTCATCCCCATCTGATACCTTGTGAATATAACCTTACTGTTCAATTCCTATGGGCAGTCAGATCTTCCGTTTTTCCACTATAAAGGCCAGTTAATCTCTGCTTCTAGCATTCTATGGCTTTAAATGTTTCCAAATCCTACCCACAAGGCAGTGCCAAAGGCTTCAAAACTACGTCATTAGGTAAAGTCACAGCAAAGGCCTCACTACAGCACCAATGTTCTGTGTTCATCAGACGTCTCATTACAATGACAAAACACCTGTTAGAAACAGGGGTGAAGAGTCTGAGCTCACAGTTTCAGAGGTTTCAATCCACCATGGTGGACAGGGCATGGAGGAGCAGAGTAGCTTGCCTACATCATAGTGACTAAGAAGCAGAGAAAGAAGAGATGGTGAGGAAGGGACCAGGAACAAGCACCCCATGGCCACCAGCAAGACCTCACCTGGTAAAATTCCCAAAACCTAAAACAGTACCGTCAGCTAAGATCTGAGCCCTCAACACATACAATTTATAAAACCTGAGCGGCCTTCTCAAGAACCCATGGCTACAGGTCATATATAAATCTTTGAATCAGTCTGTATTCCCCCATGTTCCTTGTACTTCTGACGTGTCAACCAGAAGTTTGTGAAGTTGGCAAAACAAACTTCTAAGAACTACTTCCAAATTCTAGTATTAAAACCAAAGCTTTATTAAACAAAATAAAGTCTTAGTGTCAGGGAAAAAATAAAAGCCCCTAGGCATGAACAATCTGCTGGCTTCTTTGCCAGCCATAATGAACTCACAAGCAGATGTCTTCTGTACACTTAGAGATACGAAGAGATTTAAGATATCTGGACTTGTGACTCTAAACTTAGAGCAGTGTCTGAAGAAAACAAACTGAGGAGGTAGAATGGAAATGTAAAGTGATCTATTTCAATGCTAAAGAATAAACAGTGTTCCAATTAAATACATACATTCATAATGGAAAGTATCAAAATACTTTTAGCTCAAGGACAGTAGAAATTCATTGTTTAAATCATGGAGGTACATTAGAGATATTCTATATAAATACAGGAATGATACATTTTCTTTCACTATTTACATGGTACACAACCAGTTGAATTAGTGATAGCCCTAGATTTTATAATTTGTTTATAGTCTTACATCTCAAGTAGAAATTTTGAAGGTTATGTTTTTGCGAGGAACAATTTTTATTATATTTTCATTATTTAAAATGATTTTTAAATTTAAATATATTTTGATTATATTCTTCCCCTTCCGTTTCCAGATCATCTCCCCTTCCCTACCCACCCAACTTTAAGTTCCTTCTCCAGAAAGAAACAAAAACCTAATACTACAAACCCCCTCAAGCCAATAAAAAAAATACTGCCCCCCCAAAAAACCTGTAACCAAATAAAAGCCCGCAATAAGACTGTGGAGTCCATTATATGTTGGTCAACTACTCCTGAACCTGAGGCCTGGCCTGGAGCAGTTGATAGGCCCAGTGTCACTCTGTTGGAGAAAACTGAAAGCTGATTTTCTCTCTCCCAGCAGGAATAAGTGACACTTCAGTTGTTAACCTTTACCCTAGTGCCTAGGTTTTCATTCATTCATTCATTCATTCATTCATTCATTCATTTTTTAATATATAACAAAATAAAATATAATAAGATAAAACAAAAACTATCACACTGAAGTTGGACAAGACAAATAAACAGAAGGAAAAGAGCCCAACAGAATGGCACAATAACCAGAGCCCCATTTGTTAGCACACAGAGGGATCCCACAGAAACACTAACTGGAAGCCATAGTTTACATACAGAGGACTTGGTGTAGACCAGTGCAGGCCCTATGCCTGCTGCTTCAATCTCTATGAGTTCAGATGAGCTTTACTCATGTTGATTTAGAGGGCTTTGTTTCCTTGGTGTCCTCCATCCCCTGTGGCTCTTACACTCTTTCTACTTCCTCTTCCATGGGGCTCCCTGAGCTCTAAAGGGAGGGATTTGATGGAGACATCCCATTTAGGGCTGAGTCTTCCAAGGTCTCTCTCAATCTGTATGTGATGTCTGGCTGTGGGTCTCTATATTTGTTTCCATCTGCTGGAGGAGGAAACTTTTCTGATGATGGCTGAACAAGGCACTAATCTATTTAGGAGCCATTTTATTATTACTATTTTTTTTTGGCAAGTATATTTGGTTTTACTCTAGGTCCTTTTTGATCTCAGATTCCTGGTTTCCCAAGCAGCACTGGTATGAGTTCCATCTCTAGAGTGAACCTTAAGTCAAATCAGGTATTGGTTGGTTACTCCCAAAGCTTTGTGCCACCATTGCCCTAGCATGTCTTGCAGGCAGGACACCATTGTAGATCAAAGGGTTTGTGGCTGGCTTGGTGCTTATGTTTCTCTTTATGTAATAAATATGTAGAGTACCTTCCTCTACCAAAAACACTGGAACATAGAGGTGAAGGCTCTAAGTACACATCAGCTCAATATCTCCACATTCAAAGAGATATGTAGGTATTATCTTCAGCAATGGGATTTTGCTATCAATTTATGAAGAACAACCTACAGTCTTGGTAATAGCCTGGGTTGTTTGGGGATTCACATGGGGCCCTTTTGGCCAACAACTCAGTTAGATGTAACCTAATCCTGGTAGTGGAAGCTTCATTTGATGATAAGAGATGGCCAGTTGGGGCTCTGTCTGTAGCATGAATCTTAAAAGGTCTTATTAATAAAAAACAAATCTGAAGTCAGGTATTGGGGTGAATGCTGGAAAATCAGAGAAACAGAACAGCCACAGCCAACCTCACCTCGCCAGTTCCTCAGCTGATCTCATTTCCTCAAACTGGAAACCTCTGTGTTTCCAAATGGGTCTCAGTTGAACTGCTGCTCAAACGTCTAAAAGCTTAACCAGGCTCTAGTTCCTGGTCCTCACGCCTTATATACCTTTCTGCTTTCTGCCATCACTTCCGGGGATTAAAGGCTCTTGTTACCATGCCTGGCTGTTTCCAGTATGGCTTTGAATTCACAAAGATCCAGACAGATCTCTGCCTCTGGAATGCTAGGATTAAAGGCGTGTGTGCCACCATTTTCTGGCCTCTATATCTAGTGGTTGTTCTGTTCTCTAACCCCAGATAAGTTTATTAGGGTGCACAATATATTGGGGGACATAATATATCACTACATCTGTCTCCACAATTATTTTGGTGATTTCATTTAGATTGTCTTCATATATGTATATATTTTAGGAAGTTTCTACTGTATTAGGTTTCCATCCTACCCCTCAAATGCCCCTTTATTTTAGCTGTCTCTCCTTGAACGTATTTTTTCATCCAATAAATATTTATTGAGCACCACTATATCAAACTCTCTCCCAGGCTCTGAGGAACAGATAAACAAATATGAGATACTCTTCAGTTATAGTATTTATTAATGATTGGGTGAAATTTCTATTATCTGAATATGAAATGCCCAGCACAGGGTCATGTGTTACAACCTAGCTCTCAAGAGCCTCTGAACATTTCAGAAGATGATCCCTAGCTAAGGAAGTAGGTGTGCATACAGGGGTGGGGTGTATGTGCTTGGCAGTGTCATGACTCTGACCCCTTCTAGTGTCTTTCTGCTTCTTGCCCATCATTTGGTAAAGAAGCTTCTCTGCCACCTTAGGTTCTTCTACAAATCATGGAGCCAAGCAAGTACGGGCCAAACTCAATAATATTCTGAACCAAATAATCTTTCTAGAGTGTTTATGTTATACATTTTGTCATAGTGATGTCAACATAATTAATACAGCCATGAAACACAACAAAATAGAAGAGATGAGCATCAAACAGTGGAAGGAATAAGTAGAGAAGTAAAAGAGGTGTTGTATAGTCTACTTCCTACTGTAAGTACATACCACAGACTAGATCATTTATAAAGAAGAGAGGTTTGTGTATCTAATGGCTCCAGGGAATGGGAAGCCCAAAAGCACAGTGCTGGCATCTGCTCAGCATCCATTATGTGTGACCAGATGATGCTCAGGAAGGCATCTCATAGCAAGTCAAAGAAAGGATGTGTCATCTCAGGTCTCTTCTTCCACTCATAAAGCCACCAAACCCACAATGGGAATCTACCCTAATAACCTTATCTAATCTAAATCATCTTCTAAAGGTCTTGTATAAAAACTATCAACATGAATTCAGGATTAAGATGTTAACTCATGGTGTCTGAAGGCTGTATGGGTGGAGGGGGTGTCCATTCGACCCATAACAAGGCAGTACAAAGATAAGGAATAGATGACTACTGCAGATGGATTGGTTAGTGACGGTTTGAGTATTAATCTTCATTGTCAATTATACTGGATTTAAAAATCACCTAGGAGATTGGGGAGTCAGTCATCTCTCTGGTTGTATCTATGAGGACATTTCCAGAAAGGATTAACTGAGGGTTGGTTAAGACCCACCCTGGATGTGGGTGACACCATTTCATGAGTTAGAGGTAAGGATGAGATGAAGAGGATTAAAGAGAGAGCCAGTCAAGAACAGGTGTCCCCTTCTCTGCTTCCTGGCAGAGATATGAACTGCTCTGCTTTGCCATGCTTTCTCAGCCACGATGGGCAGAACCCTCTGGAGTGTAAGTTAAAATAAACCCCTCCTCCCTTACATTGTATCTCGGGGCATTTGATCAGAGACGCCAAAGTACCTAAGGCTTTTTGAAAATACTGTGATGTGTCCAACAGCTGTATGACATCAGTGAGTGGTCACAGGACGACTAGAGGGAAGAGCCATTCCCATCATGAGCTGATGCAGGAACACAAAAGAGAGTGGCTGGTATTGGAGTGTGATGAGTAATAAAGGAGACTTGCGAGGTGATGTCCAGGGTGGAGGTAGTTGTCTAAACATGTTCGGATTTTAAATATTGTAGAAGGCCTTTGTAATATTTCAGGCAAACCTGTCACATGCTTTAAAAAGACCATTCTGATTGCTGCCTGAATAGTCAATTGCAGGAGATGGGGAAGCAGGGGACCAATTAAAGCACTGCTTTGTGAGCCAGCAGAGAGGTGATGCTGGCTCAGACTAGGGTGGTAGTGGTGATAGCTTTATTACCTGGTGATAAGAGATGTGGCAGCCAGACCGAGGGTAAATGATGTCACATAAAAAGTGATATGTGTAACATATCCCTGTGTAAATGCCTCAGGAATAAAGCAGACGACAAACACAACATGGGCATTCGGAAACATGTCACCTCTCATTCCTACGTACATTTTCAGGTTGGGAAACACTGAAAAGCAGTTCTATCTTTATGCTGAAAAGTTCAGACACCACCAATGTTACTCTGAATCCTTTTTCAAATGGGGTATCATGCATGACGTGACCCAGAAAAGATAAGACGGCTGAGTGAGCCTCCTTCATGAAAGATACTTGGTTCTATAAAATAAATAAATAAATAAATAAATAAATAAAAATTTTTTTAAAAAAACCTAACCCACCAAAAGACTAAACTATGTTAAAAAAAAGAAGGAAGGAAGGAAGGAAGAAAGGAAGGAAGGAAGGAAGGAAGGAAGGAAGGAAGGAAGGAAGGAAG
>CABHPH010162197.1:2115-24615 GCA_902168325.1 Peromyscus nudipes | reverse complement strand
TTGGCTCACTGCCTTTTACCTTCATGATAACGTAAATTAATTTTAATCAGAATATTTCCTCTGTGGGTTTCCATAACATCAGTGTGGTAGTAATAGGGTTCTTCTATTCCAAAAGGAGTATAGTTAGGAATCCTTAACCCATGATGTACATAATTTCCTTAAAAAATGCCTTTATAAAAGTTAAAACATTCTCCCTCTCTTTTTTTGTTCACTACTCACTTGATCAGATTTTATGGTTTCAGGTCTATTCCATTTATATAACCACATTATTTCTTGTCAAGTCCAGGCTGATGCAATGCTCGTGGCTTGTTTCTAAGACTAACTTCCAACAGGCCAAAACTGTAGAACAATGGTTCTTAACCTGTGGGCTGTGACCCCTCTAGGAATCAAACAACCCTTCCACAGGTATTAACATCATGATTCATAATAGTAGTAAAATCATAATTATGAAGTAGCAACAAAAATAATTTTATGGTTGGGAGTCACCACATCATGAAGAACTGAATTGTAGGATCGCAGACTGAGGAAGGTAGAGAATCACTGCTCTAAAACAAAGAAACATTGGAGAAATCCAGAGCCCACCTCTGGTTCTCTTCAGTTGTGCCACGATGATTTCATTCAGCACTGCAGAAATTAAGCACACACAGAGGCTCATCTCTCTCCACACCTAAGAATTCTTAGGGAAAATGCTTTGCCTTGCCTGTTCCTTCTGAAGGGATCTCCACAAGGGAGACCAACTAGAACAATGTTGTTCTTGCACACATAATTTAAAATACAGAGAATATGAGGAGTGAATTTTGCAATTCACTCTTTAATCGTTCGTTTTTGTTCCGGCTACTTTTATGTCAACTTGACACAAGCTCGCGTCATCAGAGAGGAGAGGACCTCAGTTGAGAAGTTGCCTCCATAAAATCAAGGAGAGCCCACCCCACCCCCACCCCACCCCTAGCCCCGTAGTCATAAGAGCAGGAGAGCTGTCCATGACCCACACCAGCCGCAACACTCAGGAGAGCTGGCTCTGTACCTCGCCAACACGGTTCGCGCAGGCAGGTGTAAGCCAGCCAGCCCCAAAGTTGTAGGCAGAGAGCGGTCTCCATTACTCACCTGTCTTGTGGCAGCATGGGTGAGGGAAGAGGCACCCCCACCCTTCCATCAATGCCTGAGGCAGGTGAGAGAGCTGGTCCTGACCCCCACCAGCAGTAACATTGGGGAGAGCAGGCCCTGCACCTAACCTGGGCAACACAATGGAGCCAACCCTCTTGGTGCAGGTGTGGGTGAGCCAGCCCCTAAGTAGTGAGCAAGGGAGGGTTGTCCCCATCACCCATCTGTCCTAGGATGCCATGGACAAGTGAGAGTTGCTCTCTTTTCCCGCCCCTGCCCCCCACCTATCAATGCCTGAGGCAGGTGTGAGAACTGACCCTGAGGTCACAAGAGCAGAGAGAGCTCTCCCTGCCCCCACCACCAGCTGCAACAGGAAAGCAGCTGGGAAACACAATAGAGGCAACCTTGTTGGCTGAGTTGTGGGGGAGCCAACCCCGGAAGTTGTAAGCCTGGGAGAGCTGCCCCCACCTTACCAACTGCAACACTCAGGAAATGGGCCCTGCCCCTCACCTAGGCAGCACAGCAGAGCTGCCTGGTGGTTGGAGGTGAGAGTGACCCAGCTCCAATATTATGAGCAAAGGAGAGCTGTCTCCATTACTCATCAGACATGGTAGCACAGGCAGAGGAGAGATGCCATCCCCCTCACCTCCTGCCCTGGGGGTCATAAGAGCAGGAGGGCTGTCCCTACCCCTCACCAGCTGCGGCACTCAGAAGAGCGACCCTTGTACCTCACCTGGGCAACACAACAGAGCTGGCCCTAATGGTAGAGGTGTGGGAAAGCTGACCCTGAGGGTATGAAAGCAGGAGGGTCAGCCCTACCCCTCGCTCATTGCTGAAAGAGGTGAATTAGGGGAGCAATGCCGGAGAGCTCACCCTGGAGGTGAGGATAGGGGAGAACTGGCTGGTAGACCAACCCTATAGCTGCTCAGGCCCAGAACCAGGGTTACGACTTTGTCCACAGCAATATCCATCCTTCTATGATCTGCTGGAGCAAATGAAGGGACCTGACCTGCAGACTCAAAGCTGCAGGATCTCCACAACAATATATCCAAGAAGAGTCCTAGAGAGGGCCCAGCATTGATAGTATAGTAAAAACCAGAGACCTTGAACCAGACCAATTGAAAGGGTATAGGGCGCTGGTGGCTGGCGCTGGTTACCGCAGCAGAGCTGGTTTGGTCGGTGGCAGAAAGGTCACAGTCACGACAGAACGTCCAGCTTTTAGGCTGGGAAGCAGTCGCCCACTGATGACGTAATAAGGTGCCAGACGAGCCCCCAGCTGTGCATATACAGAATCCTTACACCAGTGACTCTAATGAACACTTCAGGTAAAGATATATGGACAAAGGGGTTTACTGTGTAACTCACTATGTCACACTACAGCTTCCGTGACAAGATTTTTTTTATTTTTTCCCTTTTTCTCCTTTTTTCTCTTAAATTTTGGTGTTTTATTTGGGGAGGGGGGTGCAGGGGTGGAGGGCGGATGCAAAGGGACAGGGAAGTGAATGGGATCAAGATACATGATGTAAAAGACACATAGAATAAATTTTTTAAAAAAAGAAAGAAAGAAAAGAGCTGAGTGGTGGTGGTGGTGGTGGTGATGGCAGAGCCAGGCAGATCTCTGTGAGTTTCAGGACAGCCTGGTCTACAGAGTGAGATTCAGCACAAGCACCAAAACTACACAGAGAAACCCTGTCTTGAAAAACCAAAAGAAAGAAAAAGAAAAAAGAAAAGAAAAAAGAAAAAAAAATCAGGCTATAGCCAAGTCTGGAGGGCATTTTCTTAATTAGTGATTGATGGGAGAGGGCCCAGCCCATTGTAGGTGATGTCATCCCTGGGCTGGTGGTCTTGGGTTCTATAAGAGAGCAGGCTGAGCAAGCCATGGGGAACAAGTCAATAAGCAGCACCCTCCACAGTCCCCAGGTTCCAGGCCTGTTTGAGTTCCTGTCCTGACTTCCTTCAGTGATGGACTACAGTGTGGAAGTGTCAGCCGAATGAGCCCTTTCCTGCCCAGCTTCCCTGTCATTCATGGTGTTTCATCACAGCAATAGTCACCTAACTAAGACAACTTCTCAACATTGAAGGAAGAGAGTGATGACAGAAAAGAGAAATATCTGTGAATAAAAGTGTGAGGTCCAAGAGACCCCACACACACTGAAAAAAATGGCAGTGCCAGTGACATTATCTTAAACAGAAGGACTTTGGTTGTGTAAACAGAAGGATTACTCTGTTTATGAGCTGTTCCCCTGTTATTGGGTAAACAGAGGCCTAAAGGTGGGTTTCTTTTTACCAGGAGCCTCCCTTAAACCACCAGGAATCTCCCTTAATCTACCCACAAAGGTCAACCTACCATGGCAAGGGCATCTAATTCCTGGTCAATCCACACAGCCTGCTCAAAAACCACACCCTGCTGACTTCCCTATAAAACCTGCTTGCTTTTCCACCATTTTGCTTTTCTCTCTGCCCCACCCTACCTCCAGCCAAGACATACCCTTGGCAGTTCGATCCTCAACAAACCTTTACCCTACTCATAGAGTGGTCCGGTTTAGTGGTTTCACTCTGCACTTCCTTACAAAAATAGAATTTTACCGCCTAGCAGAGAGACTTCAATTACCAACACAAAGATGGGCACGCAGATAAACAGACACACCCACCATACACAAAAACAAAAACAAAAAAAAGTGAATAAAGGTAATAATCAAATATAATCTCAAACCATTTCCCTTCATTTTGCCAAGAGAATTGGAAAACTAAAATAAAATACAAACATTTAGGCGTGAGGGGCTAGAAAGATGGCTCGGTGGTCAAGAGAAATGGTTGCTCTTGTAAAAGACCTAGGTTAGGTCTGAGCACACACGGTGGCTCACAACTCACTGTAGCTCCAGGGGACCTGCTGTCCTCCTCTGGCCTCTGAGGGGTACACATATGCACACACACATTTTTTCATATATATATTTTAATTTAGGGATGTGGTGTCAAGGCCATTCAATGGCCATTGTCTTCTAGTTCATGGGCAGTAGGATCTTTTTTTTTTTTCAGTTTTTTTGAGACATGTTTTTTTCTGTGTAGCCTTGACTGTTCTGGACCTTGCTCTGTAGACCAGGCTAGCCTCATTGAGCTCTGTCAGCCTCTGCCTCCCAAGTGTTGGGATCAAAAGTGAATGCCACCACCGCCCAGCTAGTAGGATCTTACCTTTGCACTTGACTGTGGTAGCCAAAAAACAAATAAAGAGATCTATTTTTTAGCCAAGTAATGTAAGACCAAAAAATTCTAATGATTAAAACATTGAATTTCTGTGAGCTACTGATTCCAAAGTTATAATTTATAAAAAGGCAACTATTAAGCCTTTAGGAAAAATGCAAAGCTAAACCAGACCGTCTCCCCTCTAGGGAAAGTTAACAAATTCCTATCAGAGGAGAAATGGTGTGCCTGGAGAAGTTGGTAAGAGCCATGCACATGGCTTCCAGGAGTCTAAACATAAGAAGCCAGATTTAAGAAGATCCAAAATGCTACACTTAATGAAATAGAAGAGGTTTGTTGGAAGGGGTGGTGCTTTCAGGGGCCAGGAGAATACAGAGAATAGGAGAGAAGCAAACTTGTCTGGGAGGACTACAAACCTGAGCTTCTGGATGATTTCAGAAAGGATATTCATCTGCCTAATGACTGCAGCCTCTTCAGACTGTCCATAAAGTCCAGTATGCAAATGGGCTTCTAAATAGAGAGATGAAAGAACGAAAGAAAAGCGGCGTGATCGAATCAGGACACCGAGGCACACACCAGGATAGGGCACTGGACATGATGGTGGCGAAGGCATTGTGAAACCAGGGCTGCAGTCAAAGCCCGAAATGGAAGCCTGAGAAAGGGAACGGAGTTCAGAGACGCAAGGTGAGAGGTCCATCAAAGCACAGCCCCTTTGGCCTACAGAGAAGACAGAAAGGAAGAAGGAAGGCAGAGAGGGAGAGCAAAACACATCTCAGAAAATCAGGGCTTTTGTCCCAAGGATGGAGTTGGTCCCCTGTATAAAACGTGAACCTCCTGGCACAATCTGATTGGTTTAGTCATCTAGCCTTTTAAAATGGGCCTCACTTTGATAAGGATTATTGAGGCTGATATTACAATTAGGACTTTTAAATCACTTTCCATATACATTACCCACATACTTGTTTTGTCCAAAGATTCATTGATCTCATAAACAATAATTCCCCTTATTCAGTGTTTCTCACTCTCTAGAAAAACACTGTGCTGTGCTTTAAAACTGTGTGAAATGGCAAGTCACTCCCTTCTGCCTATTGTTGTAATAATACACGGAAATAACCAAAACGTCCAATGTAGAAATCTCCTTTCTAAGCCTAGAGGGTTGTGAGGTCTGGGAGTCATCAAGGTGAATGCAGAGTATAGAAGAGGGTGTAATTAGGTGTCTCCTCCCTCGGTGACTTCTTGCCTGGCTGCTTAGAATTGGCTGTACCTTTCCAGGTTCCTGTCCAGTGTTCCTTGTAGACATAAAGGCCACTCCACTCTTTCTGGGTTACAGACACCACCCACTTCCATGACTCCCTCAGACTCAGGATAAAGTCAGACAGTCCTTGTGGAGAGGACTTAGCATTCCTTGTCCCTGTCTTCAGATGGAAATATGCCCTTTTCTCCCAGAAGCCCTGACTGAAATTATAAAGCTTTCCAAAGCCTATGCCCAGGACTCCAGCTCCGTGTCAGTGACCAGAATGTGACCTTGAATGAGAGGTTTTGTTTCTTTAACCCTTCTTTTAAAGAGGAAGAAATTGCCTTCCTCAAAGAGATGCTAAGAGAAGTCAGGGTGCTTCCAGAAGGGATGAACACGAAGCCTGGCCCACAATTCTCTCGATAAACGGCACAAGTGTGACAACCACACAGTGGAACAACTGTCCTATTTGCGCACTTAAAAAAAAATACTTCGGTCACTAAGTAGCAGATGCACCGTAATTTTAGCATTGTTTTTAACGAGTAAGGTCAATTCTGCTGACATTTTCCCCCTCCAAACATTTCATTTCAAATGGCCACATTACAGCCCTGATTCTCAAACTACACCGATGCCCTTCCCATCCTTTCACCCAGGAGATGTCGACAACATCTGGAAGGATTTTAATTGTGGTCGTGGGGTGGGGATGTGCTACAGGCACCTGGTGAGCAAAGGCCACAGATGCTTCCAAACATCAGGCAGTGAAAAAGCAAAGAATTTCTGATCCGAAGTGTTAAAAAAGCCAACAGTAGATGATATTTCTAGACATATTTTGGAGGTGGCTCGGGAAAGTAAGGAATCCAGCCATTCTTAGGCTCTACACACTTTTTAATTCTCAATAAATATCTGCACTCTAGGGGGGAAAGAAGAATGTTTTCCTCCCATTCTAAGACAGGAAGGATTGGTCATAAGCAGGCAAATCTCTAACAAAAAGTATCTGCTTAAAAAATGTTAGACAAAGTCTTTTCAAGAGTTATTTTCATCCATTAGTGGGGCACAGTGTCCTATTTCCCACTCTGGCACTCAGGAAGTGGAGGCAGGAGAATTTTGAGCTTATGAATAAACTAAGCTATATCATGAGTCCCTGCCTCAAAATGGCAAAACCAAAGCAAGATGAGATGGTCCACTCCTGCAATGCCAACACTCAGAAGATAGAGGCCTGGAGATCACCACAAGTTGAAGGCCAGCCTATTGAACCTTCAAGTTCTGGGTCAGCCATGACTTACAATGAGACCATGCCTCAAAATACAACAACAACAACAACAACAAAATTTAAATTAAAAAATACGTAAATATATTTAAATTTTTTTTAAATTGCAAAACAAAAATCCAGAGAAAATCAAATAAAAACCTTTACCACCTATCACATATTAAAGTGAGTACATTTTAAATGTATTATCATCTATTTTAATGATAAAATGGGCAAGAGCAACTACACTTAGTCCATCGTCACAAAAACATCCTCATAATACAGGTGCCCACAGCTGTTCATTCCATGATCTTCCCCATCCTCCTCCTGCTCACAGTGACCCGGTCTACTTCCAACGACAGGGATGCATTTTTGCTGAACCGTATCACTCCCCCTTTGTGCCACACTTTCCCATGCTCCAGGTGCCTCAGCCCTGTCAGTCAAAGTAAAGGCTTTGGGATTTCATTGATTTGGGAGCTTTGCTGGATTTTTATGTGATTTGTGTGTGTGTGTGGGGGGGGGGGGGCTGAAGATATTTTTTTAAGAGTGGATGGATAGAAGTTCCTCTTAGCAGCTTCTGTGTTCTATTAGCATCAGCACCCAAACGGTATGGGAAAGAAGTCCTAGTCAGTCCTCTTCTTTAGTTTTGACTTCAACTTATTTCCTTCATGCTTACCTCTAATGCACACACCTTACAGAACTCAGAATTCACAGGAAGGACTTCATAGACTTGGGGGGAGGGGGGCAGTAGCTAGGCTGGAAGACAATCGGTTATAAGCTTAAGACCCCATAATAATAAAAATATGTTTATTTCTGAGGGTTGAGTCCTTTTTTTCTCTTTTTTTTATATACTGACCACAGTTTCCCCTCTTTCCTCTCCTCTCGTTCCCTCCCCTGCCCCCTGCACCTCCTATCTACCCCCCTCCCCATCCACTTCTCCTCCATCTTGTTCAGAAAGGGACAGGCCTCCCATGGGCATCAACAATCATAGTGCATTAAGTTGAGGCATCACCAAGCTCCTCCCCCTGCATCAAGACTGGACAAGACAACCCAACATAGGGAATAGGTTCCCAAAAGCCAGCTAAAGTGTCAGGGAAAGGTCTTGATCCCACTGCTAGGAGCCCCACAAACAGACCAAGCTACACAACTGTCACACACATGCAGAGGGCCTAGGTCAGTCCCATGCGGGCTCCCTAGCTGTTGGTCCAGAGTCTGTGAACTCCTACAAGCTCAGGTCAGCTGTCTCTATGGGTCCTCCCATCACGGCCTTAACCCCCCTGGCTCATACAATCCCTCCTCCTTCTCTTCAACAGAACTCCCAGAGCTCTCTCCAGTGCTTGGCTGTGGACAATTAGGATAGTCACCAATCTGATTACAGGAGATGGCCAGTTCAAACACCCTCTCCACTATTGCTACGAGTCTTAGCTGGGGTCATCCTTGGGGATTTCTTCTTAAAGAGTCAAGCTTGACTGCTTTCCTCCTCCTCTTCACCCCAGAAGGCATTCTTTCCTAGGAAATTCCTTGCCTCTGTCCTTCCACATAGTCAGTGGGCAATCTCTTGTGGGTCTTTAGACAAAGCCAGACCAGTCCCCATCCAAGGTATTCGACTGAAGCAAGACTCTGCCTGGAATAATATCTATGCACACTTACCATGCATGTCATCAAAACCATTAGCTTTCATGATGTCCAGCTTGATAAAATTCATTAGTATATCAAGTATTGACTTTACTTACTCAAGTTACATTTCAACTCTAATTTGGGTCCAAAGATCAGTAGCCAAATCTTTAAGTTTGATAAAAAATTAATCCTAGCATAGAAGACACCCACGTGAATAGTCCAATGGACACTATAGAGTATACTGAGAGAACCAAGAACTCAAATGATTCTCCAGGTGTTTTCATGGGAGCTGATACTTATTATGCAACTTTAGGGGAAAATACAATAAAGCCTTATTATGGCTTGCTTTCCTTATAGCACTAATCCAATTATACTGTGACACAAAATTGTATTTCTGTGTTAAAATGAAATATCCTTTATTTCTTCTTCTATGATATAGAAGGTAGATCGAGTTATTTTCCTTGGTAAAAGTGACTTTATGGTGATGAATCACACTTGACTACCTTAAAATTAATTCCTGATATATTGCATTATTTTTAAATATGTGGAATAAAAATATGTGGAAAAAATCTCTAGTTTTCATATTGGAAAAAGTCCTATTTCCTATAACTGGGTTAATGTGCAGAGCAAGGGCAGTTCATGTATTATAATTACATCTTTTTCTCTCTAGATTCAGCAGAGGATATGCTAAATTTTAGAAGCTCAAACAGAAAGACTTTTGAATAGGTTTAGAACTGCACAGATGAAACACAGGAATGAATATATAAAGAAGTAATCCTCAGGGTCGTCCTTGGGTTTTGTCTCCTGAGAGTCACTTCCAATGACACCAGAGAGGGTTTGTATGAAGCAGCACACCCCACACACCAGCAGGGTGGCTGCCTATGATCATGACATCTTGGAGAGAGTGTGCCTCAAAGTACAGAGAATACAGAAAGAATTATACAATGGCCTATATTCTAAGAATATATCTGTATAGACAGAAAAGTGTTTTAGTGGATCCATAAGCATGGCAAATATACAGTAAACTAAGGCTATGCCCTTCTCAGGGTCCACGAATGTGACTCCAAACCCATTCTGCTCAGTTAAACATGCATGAATAACTTATATTCTGTATAAGTGTACTCCACTCTATGATGAGAGTTCTCTCAAGGAGATATATTACTGAATAGCCTTTTCAACTTCACATGTTCTCATTCTTGAAAGACTAATGGATCCTTCATTAAAGAGATCACAGCTTTTCAGGTGTCATGCTTGAAGACACAGAATGAATTGGTCATTAAGGAAATTCAGTCACGCAGAAAGGACAGGAGAACAACTGGTCTACCCTTCCAATGACTCAGGCAGTGTTGGCAAAGCAACTTTCGCTTGCAGCCTGGTTTACATTTTTGGGACAAGCATTAACTTCTCAGACATAACAAATAGGTGAAAGAACTCATCATGTAAGGATCAAGTGTCCATCTTCCAGGAAAACGATTGTAAACTGCTGTTTCCAGTCAAAGCAGATCTATCTACTCTCTTTCTTTGGGGGGGACATAAAAGAATATGTTTTAAACACAGCTAACGTAAGCATACTTAGGTAAAGAATTACTTTCTCATTAAATTGTATGTATTCGAGGCAGCATACCTCCAAGATTATTAGAATACTTTGAAATAGAAATGCATGTTGTGCTACCTTAATTGCATCATGTGGATTTGTTTACCTTAGGCTGAATCAGCTTTGATTTCTTCACTCAGAATGAAAGACACTTTGCTTGCCCATTGTGCTCCGTTAATCATGCCTCACTACGAAACTCTCAGGAATGTGTCTCTCCCTATTCCCTTAGCTGATACTGTCTAAATATTTAAACTCAAGATTTTTCTTTGTCTAGGTGAAAAAGGAACAAAAATTAGGGAGGAAACACCAGCCTAGCCTAGGAGTCGTCTTACAGGCATCCTGTCTGTCCTTTTGCCTTTATTTTGAGAAGCAAGACTCTGATGGAGGCTGTTCTCCGAGGGAGAAGCTGACAATTTGCCAAGCCTATGTGAATGCACTCTGCTAACTTCTTGATTAATTTTGAGATTTTTTTTTCACCTTGTAGGGTTTCAAGGCCAAATGAGCCTTCAAGGAGGTCACAGGAATGTAGGAACATAGGAAATGCCATAATGGGTCAAATTAATGAGCCATTTAGTCTAGCATCCCTTTTCTGAGAGTGGCATCAAGGTACACTTCGTGCATGTCATCAACATCAAAATGATTGAAGCTATAAACTAGTTTAGAATAGTTTCCTACATCAAATATCTATTTCAAATACCCATGACTTACTTCATTAAGGTATAATACATCTTTACCCACAAATTCATTTAAACCCATATGTTACTAAATTAAGTGCTATTTTTATATACAAAGTTTTAAAAATCTACTGCCTCTAATTTTACCTATATTGCCTGTTTCACAGTCAAGGTTTCCGGAAGTAATCTAGGAGCCAGCAAACTATTAACTGTGGTTATATGTGCTTTTTCCAATTAAGTCCTAGGTATTAGAATTAAAGGTTTAGATTCCCAAAGAAGTGATTACATATTGTCCACCTGCAAGTCCTAGCTTTTTATCATTGTGCCCTGGATCAATAAGTTAAGTCTCACAGACCGCTCAAATTCTTTCCATTCGTTAGTGTCAGTTTGCTTAGGCTGTTGTAATAAAGTACAATAGGCTAAGTAGTTTAAACATTACACATTTAGTTCACACAGTTCTAGAAGCTGGAGAGGCCAAGATCAAAGTGACAGCTCATTTGGTTGCTAGTGAGGGCTCCACTCCTGGTTGGTAGATATTTACCTTTTCATTGTATTATCACATGGAAAGGAGAAGGGAGAGAAGGATGGATGAAGGGAGGGAGGGAGAGCGGGTGGGAGGGAGGGAGGAAAAGAAAGGGAGATGGAAAGAGAATTTGGAGAGATAGATAAAAAAAAAACATCAGAGTGACACTCTGGTCTCTCTCTTTGTATTAAGATATTAATTCCCATGTAGAGATCCCATACTCATGATCTCATCTAAACCCAATTGACCTCCCTAAGGTCTTTTTTTATAAATACCATCACATTAAGTAAGGGTTAAAGGCACAGCAAATGAATTTAGGAAAGATATAAACATCCAGTTCTTAAAAGCCTATTTCCTTCTTTTTATAGGAAGGAGCAAATGATCAAGATTGTTCTCACTAAATAGGGAAATAAGTAAATAGACAAAGTTTTCCAAGGCTTGACAACAGAATCAGGGTATGCAGCAGACATGGGTCTAAGAACAGGTGTACTGTGGAGATGTATTTTTAATTGATAACAACAACAAAAAGTAGAAATTCAAATTCACATTGAAGGCAAGAATAAGGAAGAAAAATCTGTATTGTATTCTTTTATCAATGACTTTGGTAGAAGATCTGTGTAACATGCTCCCGTGAATGAAAATCCAAGGATACTAAATGATATCTCACCAGTTTGAATGGAAGTAAGTATTTGATACACAAAAGGGAAGGAGGAAGCATCCAAGGCTAGAGTTATAAAGAATTCCCACGATGATTTCCCATGACCTTACTAAAGCACCTTGTATCTTAGTCCCATTGCTATAATCTTTTTTTTATCCAAAAGAAAATTACTCAATGGTCCATATGGTCATAAAAGATTTTTTTCCTTATTTTGTAGATTAAGAAAATAGAGCCTGGGGAGGTTAAATGGTCTTCTTGCAGTACAGAGATCTGTTGTTGTTGTTGTTGTTATTTTCTAAAGGAAGTCTTAACCATAAGCATGCTGCTACCAGATAGGCATGGGTGGGTAGCACAGCTTCCCAGCCCCCACCCCCCATAGGCAAGGATGTGATCTGCTCTTGGTTATATCACTAAAGGTCACTATCAGAATAGCATCTTATTTTCAATAAAATCTTGTCTTCTTCTAAACTCATACAGCATAAGCACTTATTTAGTGGGTAATTAAAAAGAAAAAGACAAAACAAATACACCCAAATCCTACCTTCATTTCTCAATCTACTGAGTAATCCAACAAATTATTTACTTTGGGATTACTGGGGTTAAATAGCATTCACTGCATACTGTATGAGATGTCTTTGATTTCCAGCTTGTTTTAAATAAATAGTTCTATCAGAATAGAATGGCCTTAACTTTCAGCCCTGGGAATAAACAAATAGTCTCAATCAATGATGCTGAGACAACCATTTAACATTTTTCAAGAGGCTAAGAAAAGAATTATTTCATGCCTACAACATTAAGTCAGAAATAGCCTTTGGCACATGTTTAGCTTAGTCTTTTCAAAGGTTGTGGGAAAATATGGGGGGGGTAGAATATAAGCAAAATTAGCAAGGCTACCATGACAACAGCAACTACTCAGAGGCAGAGCTAAAAGTTCTAGAAATCTCAGAGAGGAGAGGAAGGTCCCTAGGACAGTTCATCAAGGAAGAGTTATCAAGCATAAAGAGAATTATTGCTAAATGGACGGATACTGGAACAGATATTTATTGTAATGGATTTCCTGTGGTGTGAAATTTTATCAAAAGGGCACTGTTACTAAGGAGAGAGCATTTGCTTGAAATTATAAGTGTTTTTTGCTGAATTGAACCCAGTGTGGAAATACATGTCCCACATTTTTATTCCTGTGGGTTGTCATTTGTTGGGGCTTAATGGACACAAAGCTGCATGTTTGAGAGCAGGGGAAAATATGGCAGACAATTCTCTTCACTGAGATTGCCAACAGGTCTACATGAGGATTCAGCAGTAGACAGCCACTATGACTCAGAGCTTGCCATTGTTATTCTTTCTGTTTAGATTGTTAAGTGTTTAATAGTTGGGATTATTTCATTTGATGACAAAGTATTTACAGGTAACAGCTTTGTGTTTATCTTTCAGAGCTACTGAGAACACAATGCTGAACAGCAAGAGCGTATGCATTGCATCCTAGCTTAGGAAAGCAATGGTACACCACCCAGACAATAAGCAAGGGGTGGGGAGGCAAACACATAACTAAGAAAATGTTGAGACAGGAGGACCATCAAATGGAAAGGCCTTGAGTCAAGAAAAGGGGATTGCAATTCAAGGCGACGTCTGAGGTGAGAGCAGGGACCAGATTATCCGACGGATGCAATGCCAACCTTCCATTTTCATCCAGAAACATGGAATTTCTGTGCACCTATCAGGATGATATAAAAATAATCTCCCTTTGACTGTTGTAGGAATCCTAATGAATGCTGAGGATAAATCTGATTGGACATGATGCTGGCTTGGATGTGGAACATAAAAAGAAAAGAGGCAATAGCAGCAGACCCCAGAACTTCAAGTTAAGGCCATGACTGCCATTTACTGAGATGGACAAGACATGGAAAATAGAGAGACAGAAGCTGTAGCACAGCCCTGGCCCCTTTTGATGTATGAGAAGCACAGATGTAAAAGTGTCAACAGGAGGCTGAGAAGATGTCCAGAGAAGAAAATGAGGTTAGAATATTTCAAAGATATTAAGGGGCAGGAGAACCGAGCATTTCCAAACAGACACTTGACCACACAAAACACTGCAGAGAGGTAGATAAGAGGTAAATAAAAAGAAACAAGTTGGATTTGGCTGTGGGAAGGTCACTGGGGCTACTTAAGACCTAGTTTCAAGGGAGCAACAGGGATGAGCACAGATTTGAGGGGATTAGATTACATGGTCTGTTCCTGTGGAGAAAAAAATAGTTGCGTGTAGGTCACTCCCTGCTCAGCAAGGAAGCAGTGTCACTCTACAAGCAAGCAGAAAAGGTTGGGGATCCAGTGGCATAAAATACAGAGGGAAAAGGCAAAATCGGAAACTGTAAAGACTTTTACAAAGAACTGGGGTGGGGCATCGTGCCCACCTCCCCTCTCCATGCTGGGATTTGTCTGGCTGGAGCAGGTTTTATGCATGCTGTCACAACCACTGTGAATTCAAACAGGAAACTGTTCCACTGTGTTTGGAAAATACTGTTTCCTCATAGTCATCCAACGTGTGGCTTTTTTTTCTTTTTTCTTTAAAATGTTTTTTTTTTCATTTTATATACCAACCATAGTCCCCTCTCCTTCCCCTTCTCCCACTCCTCCCCACCTCCCCCAAACCCACCCCCCATCCACTCCTCAGAGAGGGTGAGGTCTCCCATGGGGAGTCAACAGTGTCTGGCATATCAAGTTGAGGCAGGACCAAGCTCCCCACTTCTGCCCCACAACACCCCCATCATGGCTGAGTGAGGCATCCCATCATAGGGAATGGGCGCCAAAAAGTCAGTTCACACATAAGGGATAAATTCTGGTCCCACTGCCAGGGGCCCCACAAACTCTTCAAGCCACACAACTGTCATCCACATTCAGAGGGCCTAGTTCAGTCTGGTGGAGGTCCTCTTACAAGCTTCCATACTGTTTCCTGTAAGGAACTTGTAATTGACAGCTTCTGGGAGAGGAAGAGTTTATTTTCATTAAGGGGGTGGTCCCTGGTAGGTCAACCATGCTCCAGTGGAGGGCCACAGCCCCAAGAGTATAGAGGCAGCACTGATTGGCCTTGTTGGGGTTTTTAAATAATAAATAAGGACACAAAGTTGGGTGGGTATGGAATAAAGGTTGGATCTGGGAAAAGATGAGGGAGGGGGATGAATATGATCAAAATACAATGCACAAAATTCTAAAAGAATTAATAAAAAAATTTAAGACATAGAATATATGGTTATGACCAGATTTATTTCTGACTCTAGACTTTTTTCTGAGATTGCTTTCTTCTTCCCCTGGATAGAAACTCGCAGAATTTTTTTCTACAGTTGCAAACTTCTGCAATGAGCTGAAGTCACATAACATGAGTGTAGCTTGAAGACTGCAATATCCATTGAAGAATCTATGTTCCAATTCCACTCAGAGGTAAGTCTTTTTTTTTTTTTTTTTTGGTTTTTTTTGAGACAGGGTTTCTCTGTGTAGCTTTGTGCCTTTCCTGGAACTCGCTTTGGAGACCAGGCTGGCCTCGAACTCACAGAGATCCGCCTGCCTCTGCCTCCCGAGTGCTGGGATTAAAGGCGTGTGCCACCACCACTCGGCCTCTTTTTTTTTTCCAGAGTTAAGTCTTATGTATAAATTATACTGTCATTCAAAATTTCGTACAGAGGTCAAATCTTAGATCCAACAATGTTCATAGAAGCAGCCCTTCTAAATTCTCTGAGTGATTGGAGAAAGTTCAAAATGACAGCGGGTGCATTCTCTTTCAGCGCCAATGGTCTCCCTCAGCTGGTGGCTCTTTTCTACCCCATCTGCAGTTGGAAAGAAGAGGACCCCAGCAGCAGGGGCGGGGCTAGGGAGAATCGGGAGTATAGGAAGTGATTGCAGCAATGGTGCTGTGTAAGCTGGCTGTGCACACTCTTCTGCTCAGTGGATGTTAACATTTGGTATGGTGGGTTCTTCAGAGACCTCACAACACTACCCTAGTGGCTTTTCTATTGTCTTTTCTCTATATAGAAAAGCGTGCTATGTTCTAGTACTTCTTCATTGCCTCCAAAAGCAAGCCTCAGCTTCTTTCCCAAAGCCTTTCAGTCTTTTAGTGATGAACCTGTTAAGTCAAACCAACAATGACAACACCCCAGAATAGCCTTTTCTCACATCTTTGATAAACTCACAAGTAACATTCATGCATTCTTCGCCCAACAAGCTACTGGGAATACAGTTAGACCTTCGACAGAATCAATATTACTTCATTTTGCTTTTCACAGCCGTTCAGCCCGTGCCTCTTGAGTGTTTCAATAACAGGTTACACACCTGAGTTCATTAGGTGTCATCGTCTCTCAAGCAGTGTCGCTGAAGAACCCTCATATACCCGAGATGAGAGGCAGGGGAGAAGGGAGGGACACTCCCTCACAGAGGCTGCTGCATTCAAAAAGATCTTCTCCAAATACTGGTTTTTAAGCTGACCCTTTTTTACCCACAAAATGTGTGTAGAATTCAGAAGTTGTAGTGGCCCTTTCAAAAATGCTTTCGGAAATTCTACATGTGATTTTTCACCTACTCTGAATGCAGCATGTTTTATTATAGAACACATAATGTAAATCTTATTTCAAATTTAACAATTATTAATATGTATATGAGAGAGAGAGACAGAGAGAGACAGAGAGATAGATAGATAGATAGATAGATAGATAGATAGATAGATAGATAGATAGATAGATAGATAGAGATCGAGAGATAGAAAGAGAGAGACAGAGAGAGAGAGTGCACATGCCACAGTGAACTTGTGGATGCCAGAGGACAATTTTGTAGAGTCACTTCTCTTCAAGGATGGAACTCAGGTCAGGTCCTCAATCTTTCAAATCGAGGACTTTCCCACTGAGCTATCTTTCATTTCCTTATTTCAGTTTGTTTTGTAACATAATGATCTATCTCAGTTTCATAATTTGATGTAAATGGTCGAGGGAGAAACTGAAGACCCAAGAACGGAATAACTACAGAAGGATCATTTCTAAGATAGGAACCAGGGGGTAGAATTGAGGTAGCTGGGAGAGTGGGATAATTATGTATATTTCAAATATCCCAGTATACACACTTTCTAATGATATTTTTTCAAAACTGGAGGTAGCTTGATCTTATTATTTTAACTATGAAACAAAGACAAATGCTTGTATATATAATAACCTCATTATTAATAATATTTTAGTGTATTTATGCCAGCATTGTAATAATAGAGTGTTTCTAAATTTTTTTAAGACTTTACAATAAATGGAATATTTTAACATTTTAAAATAACAATACAGTGCTTCTCTTTAATAATGAATATTTTATTGCCTAGCACATGCAAGGCCCTGGGTCCAAGCCCAAGTCCTTAAAATAGAAAAGTAAATAACTATTTTAAAGTATCACAAATCTATCAAGTTATGACAGAAAATCAAAATTAGTACAGACTTATGATGCCTTATCAGAAATTCCAAAATTCAATATGCTCCAACATAACTAAGGTTTCTCAAACATCTGGGTGACAGAATCGGATTTGAACCTGGGGTGGCTATCCATGGTCTCAATCCTACTTCCTAGGAGTGCTCAGATATTTGCTGGGAAACTTCTAAGTGTTGGATCGTGGGTCTTTGCCTAGATGTTGCTGATACAATGGCATCATATAAGCACATTATTACTCTTCTGAAATCTGGGGAAAGGAAAATCTGATTTCTTAGAAATTTCTGCTTCCCAGTGTTGGAAAGATTTTAAATCTTTCATCGAAACTGAAATGTAACATTTTTGTAATCTAAGATTACTAAGGCATTTAAGGAAGGCCAAATAATTTATAGAATCCAGTATCAAGCTGAGATTGTGTTGGTGCAGTTGGAAAAAGGCCTTTGCTAGAATCCAGTATCAAGCTGAGATTGTGTTGGTGCAGTTGGAAAAAGGCCTTTGCATAACCCTGCTTCCCCTGCATCACTGGCAGCATGCAAAGACTCCAAGGAGTAAATTAAAGTGGGTTATAGAGCAGTGTCTATGATGGGAACTGGCTTTTCCAGCTAGCTTCCTTATTTCATCCAGCTTACAACATTAAGCATGTTAATAACCAGAACATTCTTCGAAGTCATTTGACCAAACCAGGTTCAGATTCCTGGAGTTCATGCAATACTGCACTATAAATCTATTGTAGCAATTGGAATATGTATTACAAACACAAAGGGAATCTACATCTAATCTAACTCCAAAATCATGTTCTAAAATCACTGGGCAGGATTATATAGTTTACTGCACATAACCAGATCCTCATGGAATTACAGCTGCTGTGGAGGAGATTCCTTGGTGTCACAAATCTCTCTTTTCTGCAAGGGGTGCTGCTACACCAGACAGAAACGGATTCTGAGAGCAGTGCTGTTCAAACTTGTTCCTTCAGCTATTCTGTGGAGTCCTACAATCACTCACGAGGCTATCACGGAAGGGAAACAGGATCCTCATCACACCATTGTCTGACTCCTGGGGTGTTCCATCTGACTCACATTTAAATTTAAGAGTAAACACAGACAGAGTAAATACTAGATGACTTTTCTCAACCTGAGTTTTGAGAAACAAAAAATCACGTCAAATAACCATCAAAAGAGACGAAAAATGTCTACATTACAACTGGACAGCCCTCTGAAATCTTGGCCAGGTCCAAACAAGGTATGAAAAAAAAATACGAAACAAATGTAATTTTTAACTAGAATTTTTTTTAATTTCTAAATTTTACTGAGACCCGTATCTCAGTCCCCAGTGTACAATGATCAGTCTGACATCTAAGATATTTTAAGTTCAAGGAGGAAACTATCATTTCTGACATTTGCTGAGAGAGCGCTTGCCCTGAGAATATACTGTTGGTGGCTACCCTACACTCTCCCAAAATAGCATATCCCTACAAAATCCAACATTCCTACACTGTCCCAAAATAGCAGCTCCTAGGGAGCTGGCTAATACTGGGGTGTAATTTACCAGATTCCTTTTCTGCTTGAATTTCTGGCAATTGTCATTATAGAGACTAGGAGAGAGAAGAAAGTACTTGGTGTGAGAAGCTCTCCCACTCACAAACTCTAATCAACTGCCAGGCACTAACGATGGACTTACCGCTTTCTTATAACGATGGTATAACACTTTCTTAGTCGTCTCCTTTAGCTCACATCTGTTTTCCTTTGTGGTGTTGTTGCTTTGTCTATATTTTGCTTTTATTTTAGATTCTACACCTTCCTGGGGGGTGAGGGTGAGCACTTCATCCTGGTTTTGTTCTGTTTTGTTTTGTTCTTTCATTTCTGGGACTCAGAACAAACAAAAGCAAATATCCGAAGAAGCAGATGACTTTCTAAACATCCTCTCCCGAAATTGGTAACAACAGTCTGGAGTTTCTCAAATGAGAGGATATTGTGGTTGGTTTTTCCAGCTCTGAAGGGTGCCTTCGTGAAAGACAGAGAAGGAATGGTGTACTACAGCAACGTGGGGATCCAGAAGAAATGGTTATTTACAAGTAGTGTTTTGTTTTGTTTTGTTTTGTGGGCATGGAACTGGCCTTCCTGCCTTCCTTCCTATTGTAGTGATAAAATAAATGATTTAAGAAAGTCAAACCTGCACCTCAATTGCACTGAGGAGTTCCCAATCCCAGTGTGGGATGGAGCTGCCCTGGTTTTCACTGAGTACTGTAAAGGACAGTGCCTTTGAGATCAGACCTATTATTGTAGTTTTATTTGCCAGATTTTTCAAGTGGGAAATGTATGTTTCAGTCAAGGTCACTAACTTTGACTTTCCCGTCTTCTCTACTTTCGTAACTGAAAATATTTTTAAGTAAAATGTAAAAAGACAGAACCAATGGAAATGACAGAGGCCATTACTGAATGGAGAGCCCAGGTTCCGATTAACACGGGGGACAAGAAGAGGAGAGGCAGGTCAGGCACCCTACTCTTGTAAGTGTTTCTCGGGTCCCAGGTGGGGAGCAGTAAGCGACCTTTCTCAGCCTCTCCTTTGCTCAGACAATAATGTCATTCGAGTCTGTTTAGAAGCATGGCGAATTCATTTTTCCAGTTAGCAAAGGTTGCTCTGAGTCATTTCCGATTTCCTCTCTTGCTGTGAGCACAGACACATCTCTATAGATGTGGTGGTTCAGTCATTGTGTCCCAAGATGCAGCTCACTGAGGCCCATCCCTAGGCAGCCGGCGGATGTGGGCTCTGCCAGGAACTGGCCCTCACACAGTGCTAATCTGGGGAGCAGCTCCCTGGCTCTGGAAGCCTCTAAGTTCCTGAAAATTAAGGACAGCAGTCAGACCTCACTAGTTCAAACTTCTCTCAAAGCTGCTTGATGATTTTCATAAAACAGAAGGTTTACCTCACTTACTCATACCCTTAGATAATTCACAAAAAAATACTGTTGAAATTAAAAGAATTAGTGAATAAAGGCCTTTTCTTTTTTTTCTTGATTAAGAAATTTCTTATTCATTTTTACATACCAACCATAGACCCCCCCTTCTTCCCTCCTCCCGCCCCCTCCCAGCCTTTCCCTGTAACCTACTCCCCATCCCCTCTTCCAAAAAGGTAAGGCCTCCCATGAGGAGTCAGCAAAGCCTGGTACATTCAGTTGAGGCAGGTCCAAGCCCCTCCCCCTGCATCAAGGCTGTGCAAGGTGTCCCACTACAGGTAATAGGCTCCAAAAAGCCACATCATGCACCAAGGATGGATCCTGATCCTACTGCTAGGGAGCCTCTTAAGCAGATCAAGCTACACAACTGTCTCTCTTATACGGAGGGCCTAGTCCAATCCCATAGAGGCTCCACAGCTGTTGGTCTGAAGTTCATGAGTTCTCACTGGCTTGGTTCAGTTGTCTCTGTAGGCTTTCCCATCATGATCTTGATGCCCCTTGCTCATAGAATCCCTCTTCTTTATCTTCGACTGGACTCCTGGAGCTCAGCCTGGTGCTTGGCTGTGAATCTCTGCATCTGCTTCCATCAGTTACTGGGTGAAGGCTCTATGATGACAGTTAGGGTATTCGCCAATCTGATTATCAGGGTAAGCCAGCTCAAGCACCCTCTCCACTATTGCTAGTAGTCTAAGCTGGGGTCATTCGTGTGGATTCCTGGGAACTTCCCTAGCACCCGGTTTCTCCCTATCCCCATGATGTCTCCCTCTATCACGGTATCTCTTTCATTGCTCTCCCACTCCACCCGTTCCAACTTGACCATCCTGTTCCCTTATGTTCTCATCCCCCATCCTCTACCCTCTATTGCCCCCCCTCACTCCCAGTTTACTCATGGAGATCTCATCTATTTCCCCTTCCCAGGGCCATCCATGTGTTACTCTTAGGGCCCTCCTTGTTAGCTAGCTTCTCTGGAGCTGGGGGTTGTCGTCTGACTATCCTTTACTTTACATCTAGTATCTACTTATGAGTGAGTACATACCTTGTTTGTCTTTCTGAGTGTGGGTTACCGCACTCAGGATGATATTTTCTGGTTCCATCCACTTTTAAAGTCCTTTTTCTTAAGAAAATAACAGAGTACACCCATCGCGTGACATCACTACTCATTGTGTTTCCATTAAGGACATTACTTTCTGGGTGGCATGGTGGTCACTTAGATGCTAAACTTCTACTCACAAAACATGTTCCTGTGTGCTTTTTAAATTCACACAAAGTGAAAATTATTTTACCTTGCTCACATTTCCTGAAACTAATTTTGGAACTAGCCTTTGAGGCTACCTAGTAGTTTGGGGCTCTGTACTACACAGTTGGGGAGTCATTCAGATCCCCAATCTCATTAAATGCAGCCATTTGAGTATGAGGCCTTCTACTTCTCATCCCTCCTCCTCCTCTTCCCCATCCCTGTAGACGAAATTCTAAACAGTCTTAGTAAATAAGAAACACAGAGCCAAATACAGAAGAAACAGTCAAAGAGATCAGAGCAACAGCCATGACTAGCTTTAGCTTACCACCAGCAGTAGCTTCCCCAGAGAGAGTTTTTTCCTGCCCGACTTGTGTTTTTGTTGCCTTTCTGTTCTGCCTTCTCATTGGCTCTAAGCCCAGCCACATGACTTCCTTGTCACTGCCTATCTATACAGACCTCCAGGTCTCTATGGTTGGTACTGGAATTAAAGGCTCATGTCACCACGCTTGGCTGTGTCCTTGACCACACAGAGACCCTGCCTGCCCTGTGATCCGATTAAGGGTGTGTGCTACCCCCACTGGACTTCTGCTTAATGTCTATTTGACCTCTGATCTCCAGGCAACTTTATTTATTAACATACAAATAAAATATCACATTTCAGCACCAATAAAATATCACCACACATCCCCTTCCTCCTCTTTTCCACCCCCCTACTTCTTTTTTTTTCCCCACTTTTCTCTTTCCTTCTGCTTCAGAACAACCAGTCAGTAGGATACAAACTGACCAATGAAAAATTTGATAACGCCACTGAATTATTAACATGGTATTTAGTTTCACTGTTACATCTTTTCAATGTACTTTTGGCTCAGGTGAAAGAGAGGAGGTTTTGTTTGGTTTTATTTGGGGGTGTATAGGGTGTGGCTGTTGTTGCTGTTGCTACTCTTTGCGGCCCTACATACTCAATCCAAAGCCTCGGACATGCTAGGCAAGCACTCTACCACTGAGTTACGGGGGGGGGGGGGG
>CABHPH010162196.1:20350-36613 GCA_902168325.1 Peromyscus nudipes | reverse complement strand
TTTTTTTTTTTCACTCAGTCACTTGATTATTTATAGAATAAAGCTATAGGTGATGGGCAAAATTTCAGCATCAAATAAGAATGGGGAGTCCAGATCGTTAAAACTTTGAAAGCAATTACTGTGACCAAAGCAGGCGTGCTATGTAAACGCAGTACAGAATTATCTTGGGAAGAACATAAAAGATGAAGAGGATAAACTGGCTTTAGGCACCTAGTGTAGCTTAAGGACCATTGCTTATTAAAAGGAGCTAAGGTGGACACGGTAGCTGGCTCTTGTCCCACAGCATGGGGGAGACAGAAATGAGAGGATTTCAAGTTCAAGACCAGCCTGGCCTATATAACAAGGTCGTCTCTCAAAAATAAAACTAATATAGAACGAGGGGAGAGGGGTGGGGGAGGGAGGGAGGGAGAGGGGGGGGAGAGAAGGAGGGAGGGAGAGAGGGAGGGAGGGAGGGAGGGAGGGAGGGAGGGAGGGAGGGAGGAGTACAACAGGGAAGGAGTGGCCCCTCATTCTGACAAAGCTCTAGCATGTTTACAAACTAGTACATTGTTCTTAGTTCTATCCCGCCTGCACCTGTCAGTTTGCAAACATATGGAGACATTGAAAGTACTCTGGAAACACTAACTGGATTATATACAGACTGAAAAGTCACATGTATGTTCCCTGAGTATAGCCTACCAACATCAGATGCACATTAAAACTGCAGCAGTGTTGACTGCTGAATGAATACTGAGCAAGTGAAAGTTAACATACATTTCTTGCTTCCCGTTGCACTTAAAAAATTAACTTGGATGTATTATATTATTACATTCACTTGGCGATGGTACTTCTCTGAGAATTTAAGAAAAAAAAAAGAAGAGAAATGTTAGATGCTATGTCTCATTTATTTGAAATTATTTCCTAGGATTAAACCTTTGGAGAATAAGAGCATGCTATTTTGGGGAGGTGGTTGTTTATTTGGTACCACATTTGCAGAAGAAGTGCATAAAAAAAAAAAGGCTGAATGATAGCATCAATTTAAAAGCCCAAGGTATCCAACTGTGAGCAGAGACTGGATCAGGAAAGACTGTAATTGTGACCATATTTCACACTGTACAAACTGGTCAATTCCTTTATCTTTAAGAGTGGCTGCAGGAAAATGTCAAGGCTCCAGTTTTATGCGTTTCCCTCCTCCAACTCTTTCCTCTTTTGCTGTGTGACTCACATCCTACAGGGTGATGGGAAAGCCTTTGGAGGACATCAATTCCCAAGACTCAATTTTCTCTATCAGATTGCTGCAAATAAATCTTATTTTATATCTCAGCTCATAACCTACAGTGGAAACGCTTTCCTGTGTCTTGGTCCTCTATTGCTGTGTTTAACGCCACGGCTGAGGACTTGATCATCAACTCTCCAAGAGACAGGAGAGAAATGGGGATGCGACTGCCCTTCCCCCACCCAGGGCTCCCAGTAGCAACCCAACATAAAGGTAGTAAATCTCCATCATAATTGTCTAGATATAGCCAATCAACTGGCTTAATGAGATGGGAAGTAGGTTGCTGGGGAGGAGGGATGACATTTTAACAAGACAATTCGCATCAAACGGCAATTTATCCTTCACAGCACATTTAATTTTTCTAGAAAGTTCTCAGAAGCAAAAGTGCCATTCTGAAAGATGTTCGGCTCAGCTCATCCATTGTAAATCACTTCAGCACCCCAACAGAAGCACACTGAAACATTCCTAAAATATTTAAAATATTTTCTGTTATCTACCTCATTGCTGAGGGGTTTGCCAGTTTGGGGGTTTGAACACATTTTCTTGGAAATGGCAGAGGTTCAGGGCAGTACTGCTTCCTTCCTGCCTCAAGTATGGGACTTGCACCCCCATCTCCCTCTGATAAGGAATTGAAAGGGCATGACTCTGTCTACCTCCAGGCCCCACTAAGAATTCTCAGATGCATGGTATCCAAGCATCCCAGATTCTACTCAGGGCCCTGCTTAGGTTCAGATACAAAGGCAAACGCTTCTCAGGGATTGTCCCCTATAGTTTCTGTAAGTGGTTTCTGCAGATGTCTCTAGGGACCCGGCAGGGCTGGTTCACCCTAAAAAGGACACGCGGAAGGCTGCGAGCGAGACTCAGGGCAGCCAGGTTTGATCCTTGATTTGTGGGAGCTTTGTGAGAGCTGACTGTAGATCAGGACTGAACAGAAAACAAAGCTGAGATCACAGATGCGGCTCTTAGTTCTTGCTTAGTGAGATTGAAATGCCTTGCGCATGCTCTCTTTTAACCTAAACTCCGTACAGCCTACCCCCAGTCACAGAGCCAGTGGGTCTCTCTTGCGCTAAGGGTTTCTTGGTATTTCCTTACTTTTTATTTTCCTTCATCCTAACTTACTCTTGTGCTGCTGGAGATCAAACCTAAGGCATTCTTCATGTTTTACCAGTCTTTTGTTGTTGTTTTAGTTTTTGGTTTTTTCGACGCAGGGTTTCTCCGCGTAGCTTTGGAGCCTGTCCTGGAACTTGCTCTGTAGACCAGGCTGGCCTCGAACAAGTTGTGCGCCACCACAGCCCCGAAGTTTTACCAGTCTTATACCTTGTGGCTACACCTCCCTGCACCCCACCCCCCACCCCTGCACTCCCAGTGCTCAGTTATTTCGAGAAAGGAGCCTGCTGCACAGCTCAGGCCGGTCTCAACTCATGATCCTTCTGCCTCAGCTTCTGGGGCCCAGAGATTGCAGGTGCCACACCACCACGTCCAGCTCAGCTCAGCTCAGCTTCTTCTTGCCCATCTTCCCTCCCTCTCTTCCTCCTTCCCTCACGCACCCCACCCTCCCCTCTGTGTGTTCCAGCCTCACAGATATTTAAATCGCTCTTGATTTAAAGGGAAGTCCTAAAACCAGTACTGCACATGAATCTTTTGAGTCAGAATTTTGCAGTTAAAGTCAGAAGTTCTGCTGCGCTGTCGAGAAGGTTCACACAGGTTAATTGCCCAAACAGGCACTGTAGTTTACTAGTCAAATGCCTGACACACAAAAGGCCCTCTGGCCCACCCACGGGGACTGGGGCTCTGTTGATTGTACTAAGAGTGAGGATGCTCCCTGAAGCCTTGGAGAATCTGTTTCTTTTCTCTTTCTAAAAACACTTTGTGTGTGTAAGCACGTGCACACACCACTTTGTAATCCAGCCAGTGTTGGTGCGGGGAAGTGAACTCAGATGACCTGGAAGAGCAGCAGTCCCTCTTAACTCTGGAGCCTCAACCTTGGCTAACTTAAGCAAGAGGCTCCACTGTGGTGGAGCAGTCCTCTGTCCTTGTCCTGAGAGGAATTACCTTCTCCTTAAACCGGAGTTCCATTTGTTCATTATTTTGACTTTAAAACTTCAGGCAGGGGCCGGGCGGTGGTGGTGCACGCCTTTAATCCCAGCACTCAGGAGGCAAAGGCAGGCGGATCTTTGTGAGTTCGAGGCCAGCCTGGTCTACAGAGCGAGATCCAGGAAAGGCACAAAGCTACACAGAGAAACCCTGTCTCGAAAAACAAAAACAACAACAACAACAAAAAAAACCCGCATCCGTTCACCCTGGGTGGTCCCTATGCCCCTGTGTGGTGGATACAACAATTAGTCCAAGTTGACACCTGTGAAGTAGAGGCACACATATGCTAAGTATGTGCCCAGTGGGCACAGCTAGTCCAGGTGAGAGCGAGGCAGTGGATCACAGGCAGAGCTTCCACCTAGACCTATGCCCATACTACATCTGTAGGTGAATGCATATGCAGGATTTAGCTCGGAAGGTTCGAAGAACACGGACGGGCTAGCTAGCATTGTGCATACCGTTCTGACACACAAAAATCATTTCCCAGGCTGGTGCTGTAGTCTATGCATGTAATCTCAACACTGGGCAGGTAGAGGCCCAAGGACAACTGTAAGTTCAAGGCCAGCCTGGTCGACATAGAGATTCCCACGCTAACCAGGGCTCACAGGGCAATCCTGTCTCAAACAAACAAACAAACAAAAAACAAAATCATTCCACAGAGGTAACGGGAGTGATTGCTTAGTGGCAATGGTGGGGGGGGGCACTTTTTCAGAGCTAATGTCTTCAACCCAGGTGATGACTGATAAAACTATGAAGTACTGAATGCACACTTTAAAATGATTAATGGTTAATTTTAAGTTACATAAATTTTACCTCAGAAAAACTGCTCTTGGTATCTTAGACCTTTCTGTATGCTTTGATAGTAACCAATTTAACTCCTCCCTTGTCTATGGATAATCAAGCCGTTTCCAAGCTTATATGGCTTCAAAGGATGCTCTTGGGGCTGGAGGTATAGCTCACGGGTCAAGCACTTGTCTGCCACATACAAAGGCCCTGGGTTCCACCTCCAGCACCACAACAGACTGAGCAAACCTTACGAGGAGGCAGGCTTACAGGGAAAGAGGCTGCTGCACAGGCCTCGGGGCTGCTGCACAGGCCTCGGGGCTGCTGCATAGGCCTCGGGGCTGCTGCATAGGCCTCGGGGCTGCTGCACAGGCCTCGGGGCTCCTGCACAGGCCTCGGGGCTGCCACAGTGGCAGAGCTGTGTTACAGAACCACAGAACAACCTCCACCATTCATGCCCACTGCCACAGACTGCACCCACCCGCTGGACCTTTCCCGCTAGGATGGACTGAAACCTTCTAAAACCATGAGCCCACCCACCTTTCCTCCCGTCCATTGTTCCTTTCAACTACTGTGGTCAGAACAAAGCAGTAGTGACTAGGGCACCACCCGGAAGCTCTGGAGGGCTACAGAGAGTAGTAGTCACCTTGGGCTAAGGACAGTGGCTGATGCTGGCTTCATCGGGCCTCCCTTCTACCCCTTCATTCAACTTTTATCCTATATTAGGCAAAGTCACCCCACTTGGGCGTCTGGAGACCTTTATCTAGCCAACATGGGATCCTCAGCTCCTACCCAAGGGGTTGGAAAGGTGACTCCCTCCAATTTTCACAATGGCTACTGAAAATGCACAGTACTACAAACTTCATTCCAAAATGTTACTAAAAGTCTTCTACCTCAAGGAAAGAATGTGCCGCTGAGTCCTTGTGGGAAAACGACTTGCCTTCTCCCTGGGAAGTGCCTTTCCCACACCTTCCTCCTCTACACTAAGCACAGGACAGATCTGCTTCTCCTGCTCCTTAATTAATGCTCCGTCAGATTGTCCCTCATCAGCTGAATAACGCCCATCCGGTCACAAACACGTCTCATCTTCTCAGCAGATAAGAGGAGAAAATTGCTGTGGTCTCCCAGAGCTCCCTGTGTCCTGTCGCTTTCCGAGGACGTTTAACACCCCTGGGCACGCACACACCTCCTCACTCACAGCCAAGCTCATGTCTCAGGTTTTCCCTCAAGCACTAGGAAGATTCAGGCGTGGCCACTTTCTCCCATTGTTGACCTTGTCCTAGAGATCTGATCAGTAAAGAGATTGGGGGAGAGGGTGTCTCCTTTCCTACCCCGCCTTAGGAGATAGAGCAACTGTACTTATTTCTCTACTGGGGTGAGGAAATGCCTGCCAAGAATCAACGTTAAGGTGGAAGAGTTGGTTTTCGCTCACAATCTAAAGGGGATACCGCACATCATTTGGGGCAACTGGGATAACCACGGTGGCAGGGGCGTGAGGTGGCTGCTCACTGCTCACGTTGTTAGGCTCCAGGAAGGAGAGAAGGAACAGGAAGTGAGGTCAGGTTATAAACTCCCAATACCTACCTCCAATCACCCACTTCCTCCATCAAGGCTCCGTCTTCTAAAGGTCCCAATGACCCCTCTAAGCAGCAGCTACCATCTGGGGACCAGGTGTTCAAACGCATGAGCCTATGGGGCACATTTCATTATCAAACCACAATCACAACATAGCTCTTGCCTCTTCTATATTTGAGGGTTTTTTGTTTTTTGTTTTTAAATTAGGGGTGTGTGTGTGTGTGTATGTGTGTGTGTGTGTGTGTGTGCTTTAATAGAAAATACACCACCCCAGGAAGTGTATCTGTCACTGGTGAATTTTCAACAGTAATATCTTCCAAGATGTCCAATAATTCACGCTCTTCATGACTCAAATTTTTAACTTTCTAGGGTTTGGATTTTCCCTATGGTGTACGCACCCCTCACACACCTTAGGAGAGGGGAGAAAAGAAGGGCTGAATGGAAAGGAGGGTCTCTTAAGAGATGGCAATTATTCTCACCTGTTACATGCCAATCAACCCCCAGAAGCACAAAGGCCGGCCTCTCATTTTCTGACAGCTAATTGTTCCAGGCCCAGAGGGACCTCCACAGAATCAATGTCTTCAGAGACCTCATTCCCTATTCGGAATAGTCTTCTCCTTTCTTTTGTTTCTCACTGTTTCTTTCTTTTTAATTTTTTTCAGGTGAGCCTGACCTATTTAACTGCATCTAATTCTTTGTCAGAGTTGTATTGTCCATATGGACTCCTATTTTAAATGCATTGTATACTTCTTTTAGGGAAGCATTGACATTGTGTGGTGAGTTTAACTTGAGTTGTGCTACATAATGTCAAAAATACCCCCCAAATTAACCGGCCATGGCGAGGAGGGCAGGGGAGATGCCAGGCAAGCACTCTACCACTGAGCTATGTCCTGAGTTTTAATTTCTTCATTTTTTAAAAAAATAATTATATTTTTTTGAGAGAGAGAGGGTCTCTCTATGTCACCCTGGCTGTTCTAGAACTCCGTATGTGGATGTGACTGGACTCAAACTCACAGAGAGATCCACCTATCTCTTCCTCTTGAGTGCAGGTGTTAAGTTGTTCTTTTTTAATGGCACCTTAGCTGCCTGAATGACAGAGATGAGCATGGAATAGAGGCATGGGGACAGAAATGTTCAACAGATCCAATGCTGGTGTGACTGCTTTAAATATTGACACACAGGGGAAGGGTGCTATATCAAGGGTACTCTAGGAAGTAGGGCATTATAATTTGACATTTTCAGAATACACAGAAATAAAGGGAGAGGAGGGAAGGGGAGGAAGAGGCACTGAAACCAGACCAGTGATTGATTTGCTCATCACCCAGACAGCTGAGTGCTTTCTTTATGGAACTAGCTGAAGTTTTCCTTAGTGTGATTTGTTAATTTACCTGAACCTGTCAAAGGATGCAGTGTGAAGTTCCAGAAATTCTTGAAAACAACTTCTGAGTTCACTCCCCCCACCACACACACACACACCCCAAAAATAAGTAGAAACAAGCCTCCTATGGTTTGTAGGCAGGTCAGAGTCATACAAAGAAATGCAGCGGCCAAAGTTATAAGCATCAAGAAAGCCAGCTAGGAAGAATGGATAACATAGGTTGCCATAAAGAAGCGCTGGAAATATAAATCCCTTGGCTCCTGGGGACTCTCATTTATCACGTTGGGAGTTCCAAAATGGCAGCCTCTCATTCACGAATTACGAATGAATTCATTTTCAACTTTTTTTCCCCCCCAATAAAAAATTGTAAGAAGTTGTTTTTTTTAATATGTCCTCTGAGGGACTTCCTGGTGATCTGTACTGTGGTCCTCAGTGAAAATTAGCAGTAAACTGCCATCTAGGCAACGGTGGGCTTCAAATGGGATCAGGTGCCAACTCAAAACCAGGCCCTCATTTACAGTCTGAAAGATTTTATTCCAACAGCATCTTAGGCTGACAGAACCACAGCCTCGTCTGGCTCTAGCTCACAGATGATACCGACCTGCAGGATGGGACAGTGAGTCCATTTTGAAGCTGCTGAAATGAAATACCCTCTGCTTACCCATCTTCCCATCCTATCAACTGACCCCACACCAAGACATCCTCCAAACACGTCTACGCACACTCACAAGCCTCACTTAAGAATCACACGACAAAAGGTGGCAGCTTAGAAAATTAAAAATTCCCCTTCAAACCCTTTTCTGTTCATCCAGTGGAGTTTCAAATGCAAATCATTGTCACAGCAGTTCCGTAGAGACAAATCCGTGGGCTGCGATGATAACGAGCCTTTAACCATCCCACTGAGAACAGAAACACCGGTCTATCTGCACCTCAGTCTGCACACGCCCCCACCCCTCCGAAAAGGAGGGCGCCTGTATCTGCCAGTGTGGTTTGAGAAAGATTAATAGACTCAGTGCTTTCCAAGTCTCTTTAAGCTTCTCTGTAGGACGGTGCCAGCAAAGAACAAAGTAACATTTTCCTTCGGGCAGAATAATTAAAACAAAATCTCCCGAGTCCCATCTCCGTGCGTGTCTCTCAAACGGATCACGCGGTGATTTTTAAGAACAGAGCGGCCCCTGTGTCATTTATTTATAATCGCTTTTCCTTGTTACAGTGGGGCATTCACACGCATCACCTCCAGGCTCGGGAGGACTGTTAGTATTCATTAGGGAAAGGAAACAGTCTTTCTTGCAAATAAGCAATTTGATTGCTTCAGGAATAGGCCTGTAATTACTGCAGTGCTGGGATACGTTATTGTTAATAAGATTAAAAAAAAAAAAAAAAAAAGCTCTCTCCAAATCAGAGGGGATTCAGTCTCTTCTTCCAGAGACTGTAATTAAAAGGGTGACAGTGGCTTCCTGTGCCCCAAGATAGGGTGGGCACCAGACTGAAGGCACCAGGTCAGAGATACTGCCTCTGCCTTGTGTTTTACAGAGTAGAGCGACCGTTAGAATATTAAAAAGCAGCCCTGCAATGGGAATGTAGACTAGGTGGTGGGGTGTTTGCCTGGCATGTAAGAAGCCCTGAGTTTGAGCCCTAGGACAAAGCAGGGTGTGACAGTACATGCATGTAATCTTAGCACTTGGGGGGTGGAGGCAGGAGGATCAGAAGTTCAAGGTGATCTTTGGCTATTTATGGAGTTTGAGGATAGCCTGGAATACATGATACCCTTCTCAAACAAAGAAAAGGAAGAGGAGGGGAGGGGAGGGGAGGGGAGGGGAGAGGGGAAAGGAAGGGAGAGAGGAGGGGAGGGGAGGAGGAGAAGGGAGGAAAAGAGAGGAAAGGGGAGGAGAGGAGAGGAAAGGAGGGGAGGGGAAGGGAGAGAAGAAGAGAGGAGAGGAGATGAGAGGAGGGGAGGGGAGGGGAGGGAGAGAGGGAACACTGTCCCACAGGGATGATTCAGATCCAACCCTCTTATTCGTGCATATGACGGGAAGATCAGGGCCTTCCAATTGTGATAATATCTGCATCCCAAGTAGTACAATGGTCTTAACTATAGGGCCTGAGCAGCTTTTAGAATTTTAATTTGTATAAGCAGAGAATCTACCCGGGTGAACACCTTCAAGAGAATCACAGACTTTAAACTGGACACAAAAAAATTCACATCCTGTGAGCGAGGAGACCCAGTCTTCTGGTCCATCCTTCAATCTCTGTTCATCACACTGGTTCACTGCATGCACAGCATGGTTTCCTGTTCCAAGCCACCTGAGTGGCCAGCCTTTCTGCTGGCTGGCTTTTATGTTTTGTTTTATTTGCTTACCTCACACCCAGGCTGGCCATGAACTCACTCTTGCTGCCTTTCTCATTTGTATTTAATTGTCTTCTGTCATCTTGAGGGGCAGCTTGTCGCACAGCCCTCTAGGTTAGAGCTATAAACAGGAAGAGATCGAGGGGTATTGCCTCTCCTGTTGCTAACCATTCAAGAACCAGGAGCACCACCCACTCATCAGGAGAGATACAGTGGGGCTGGATCTGTCTGGTCACGCTCAGAGAGTTTTCCTGAGGGACACTGTATGGGGACAACCCAGGTCTGAGTTATCCAGAGCAGCTTAGTTTTGAAATTTGAACAGAAAATTCTCTTCTCTGTATCTCCGGGAGAGCTTTTTTTGAGTAGGACAAAAAAACATCCATTTTGCCACTCAATAAGGAGCTTTCCTGGGTCTGTGGGATAGACAGAACTGCCTTTTATATACAAATAGGCTATGGTGTCTTCTAGAGGGGGTGCTCTTAGATTCTTTCCACCACAGTGATGATAATGTCATTCTTATCCGCATCCCCTTTCCGACCCTGATGTTCAACAACGTCCCCTGGAGAGACAGGACAAGAGACGTAGAGTCATGTTCAGACTCTAGGGACAAGTGGCAGAAAGCAGCTGATCCCTGTGTGAGCACACAGGGAGTCTGATGTAAAGATACAGCAGTGTTGTCGTGGGCAAGAGTGCTGTCAGAGCTTATGGGCTGGAGAGGAGAGTATCCCAAAATGCTTATGTGCAGAGTGGGGGAAGGGAAAGGGAGGATCTAACTGTATAGCCCAGGCTAGTCTGAAACTGTAGATTTTCCTGCCTTCATGTCAAGTGGACGAGGGCCACAGGTGTGCACCATCACATCGAACCCAAGAGGCTCTTTTTTTTAAAAAAAAAAAAATGTATTCATTTGTTTTTATTTAATGTGTACCAGTGTGTGCCTGTATGTCTGTCTGTGTACCACATGCATGCCTGGTGCCCTGTCTTAGGGTTCCTGTTGAGTTCACCGTGGCAACTCCTACGAAGGAGAACATTTAATTGGAGCTGTGCCTTACAGTTTCAGAGTCCATTATCATCATGGCAGGACATGGCACAGCGTGCAGGCAGACATGGTGCTGGGGAAGGAGCTGAGGGTCCTACATCTAGATTTGCAGTCAACAGGAAGCGAGCTGTCACACTGGGCATAGCTTGAGCATGGGAGACCTCAAAGCCCACCCCTTCAGTGACACACTTCCTCCAACAAAGCTACACCTACTCCAACAAGGCCACACCTCCAAATAGTGCCACTCCCTGTGAACTTATGGGGGCCAATGACGTTCAAACTATCACATGCCCAGTGAGGTAAAAAGAGGATGTTGGATCCCCCGAAACTGAAGTTACAGATGGTCACGAGTTGCCTTGTAGGTACTGGGAATAGAACCCAGGTCTTCTGCAAGATCAGAGAGTGCTCCTAATTGCTGAGCCCCTCCAGCACCCCAACCTCCACCCTTACCCCCATTCCAACCAAGAGGCCATCTTGGTCAGTCTCTTCCCCTTTCTTTACAGCTCCATTTCTGATACTAGATCCTGGATGTTTCTGCTTGCCTGTCAGCAAGACTGTGGCTGAACTGCAGCTAATGGGTCCAGCTATGGGTACATAGGAAAAGACAGGCTTGTTCCACATTCTCTCTCTCTCTCTCTCTCTCTCTCTCTCTCTCTCTCTCTCTCTCTCTCTCTCTCTCACTTATGGTCTCACTATGTAACACTGGCATAGAACTCTATGTACATTAACTCAACCTCAAACTCATAGAGATCCTCCTGCCTCTGCATCCCAAGTTCTGAGATTACAGACATGAACCGCCATGCTCAACTGGCTCTAGTTTTACTTTTGGGGAAAGAATCTGATTTGCCCTGGTAGGGTCGAGTATTCACCCATTTTCCAACGATCTGAAGCTAAAAATAGTGAGTTAAGTAATATAGACAAACTCTCTAGAAGACAACTTGTGTGAACCGGTTGGTGGCACCAAGAGTCCCTATTGTGGTCACCATTTCTTGAAACCCAGATAAATACAGACTGAATGATTTCTCAACATTGTATGATGGACCAGTTTTATACATGCTTCCAGATATGGAAACCAATTTACACCACACGAGATGGAGCCCAGAGCCCTCCAAGTAGGAAGCTGCAGGGCATGAACGGCGATGTTGTCTTTGGCTGGTACCCGCACACTCATTTATCTGAGCTAACTAGTCCTGAATGCCCAGGTGGATCATGTAATAAGATTCATGAATAATAAAGAGATCATTACCTCAGCTGGCTAGTTACAACCAAATATCCTCTAGTTTCAGAGGATACTTAGCAAACTAATTAGCATTCATTACCCTCCTGGTCCCACAAGAATGATTCATGCTAAGTCCTACGTAAGCCAAATCCTGGTAATATGATTTGGAACAAAAGGAGCCTGGAGCTAAAGATGACACCAGAAGGAGATCGCCTCAGCACAGCCAAAGAAGGCAGGGGCTATAGACGCTTGCTTGAAAGAATGGGCGGGACCCCTCGGGCTTAATATTTAGAATCTCGGTGTCTGGCCCCTTTGCTTTCTCTGGCAAATACAACGGGCTGTATTAGCTGTGTTCCTTGTGCTGTGGGCAAGTACCTGACAAGAACCAACTCAAAGGAGAAAGAGTTGCCGGGCGGTGGTGGCGCACGCCTTTAATCCCAGCACTCGGGAGGCAGAGCCAGGCGGATCTCTGTGAGTTCGAGGCCAGCCTGGGCTACATAGTGAGTTCCAGGAAAGGCGCAAAGCTACACAGAGAAACCCTGTCTCGAAAAACCAAAAAAAAAAAAAAAAAAGGAGAAAGAGTTGATGTTGGTTTACGGTTCAAAGGGAACAGGCAGTGAAGTGGGGTGGGCAGGGCAGCAGGAGCAGGGGGTGGCTGGCCAGGTTGCGCCTGCGGTCAGGAAAAAAAGCCAACCAATGAGAAGTGGAGCCAAGCAATAAAACCTCGGGGCTCCCTTCCTCCACCAAGGCTTCACTTCTAAAAGTTCTAGCACCTTCCGAAACAGCACACCAGCTGGGCATCAAGGGTTCAAACACTTGAGCCTACGGGGGACATTCACGTTCAAACCACCACACGGATCAGTTGATGGTACCTGCAAATGACAGAGTGGCCCACTGAGCTTCAGAAATGATGGTAGCAACCCTTTCTTGTGCATGTGGGAACCCAGTTGCCCTCCAGCCACAGTTTCCAACAGCTCTCTTTCAACACACATCCAGGTATATTTAAAACTCATGGTGCCTTCCTCTGCTGCCAACTTGCATGCAACCTGAAGGCATCTTTTCCTGGCTACTGCCTCAGCTTTCTAACCGGGACTCTGCTCTCCACAGTGTGTTTGTCCAAAAAGGCAAGTTGTCAGACAAATAGCAATCGATGCTGGCAAGGATACGGACGAGGGGAAATCCTTCACACACGGCTGGTGGGAATGCAAACGTGTTTGGCTACTGTGGAAGTCAGTGTAGGGGTTCCTAAAAAAAAAAATTAAAAATAGATCTTCCAGATGATCAGCTGCTGTACCACTCCTGGGTGTGTCACCAGTGGATTCCAGGTATCACAGAGCTATAGATACACTGGCGCATCAGTGTTGGCTGCAGTACAATTCACAATAGCTAAGCTATGGAGCCAGTGTGGGAATGGATAAAGAAAACATCACACACACACACACACACACACACACACACACATACACACACACACCTGGGGCAGGCTGTTCTTTTGTCAGTCACAGGGAAGAACAAAAGTATTTCACTTGCAGAAAATGGGTGCAACTGGAGAGACTTAGAGTCGGCAAATCGCGGCGAGCTCAAAAAGATCAACATCAAAAACATCCTAGATGTTTTTATAGATACATAAAATCATCATGTGTATAGGAGACATAAAAGTGGCTGCAAAAATGTCTAGGGGAACAAAGAGGACTAAAATGAAGGGTGAAGGGGAAGAAAGGGATGGCTGGGAGTATAAAGAATATGCATACTGTGAGATATATACATGTATGAAAATGTCTCTGTGTAATACAATGCCTCGTACGGTGACTATGTACAATGGAAACTTTTAAAAATGCAAAGTAAAATTGGAAGTACTACCATGACATTACCTTTTCTAGAAAGTTCCGCTGCTATAGCAGCACCACACTTACTTACAATAGCTCCACATTTCCACAACTGTTTGTTCAGAACCTGATTGACCTGGCTATGCCTACCCCCTCTCTTTCTCCTCCCTACCCCCACTTTCCACTGGTCTCTGCCTTTCACCCTGTGAAGCCTACCCTGATATCAGGGCCTTGGTGTGTGGGTGGTGCTGGGATCCAGTTCAGGACCTCCAGCATGCTAAGCAAGAGCTCTACAACATCCCCGGGCTTGGGCATTTCAGCCACAGCACGCCACACAGCTGGTGCCTTTCATTATTTATGCCTCGTGTCTAAGGTCTAGGCAGAGATGCTTCCCTGGCGTTTCTGCCACAGTAAAACTACCTAGTTCCCATTTCCTCCTCAGCTCCCACGCTCATGTCTTCTTAACAGTCACGATGATAATATTAATATATGCTTTTTGTGAAGCAAAAAGGCATTTATTTGAGATCTTAGAATTATAATTCATGGAGCACAGATTCCAATAGAAACCTTATCCTGGTAAGGAGGGGTTTAAGGGGGGGGGGAGTATAAATCAATGACTTGTTTATCCAGAACGATGACGAAGGCTGCTTGCTCATCAGTGGACAAATATCCGGCTCAAACCACACCACAGTTGTAGGAAAGACTTCGATTTCTTCAGGTATATAAAGGGTGGTAGGCAAAACCCATAAACAGAGGCTGAAATCGGGGAAGGAAAGTTTGAGAAAACCCAGAAACATTCTGATAACCACACTGCATCAGGAGAGACCCACCAGGTTCCACTGCTCCCAAGTGATTAAGGTTATGATCAAGAAAAAATTATTTCTGTGGAATATGACCCCTGGTGGGATGCATTGGACCAAGGAGGGCCCAGCATTCCCCGTGCAATAATCTTGCTAAAAATGCTTTGCCTTCATCTGATGTCCGGAAAACAGATGAGCCTGGATCCACGGTTGTTCCCTTGGCACACAGCTCATAGCAGGTTCTCCGTGAGTGGATATAAATACTGACAACAGAAGAGTAAAGAAGAAGCATCCGGTATGGCCAAGACGTTTAATTATAGCCATCTATTAGCGGAAATGTGTAATAATATATTCATGTTTTGTAGAAAACGTGAGGTAGTGGCTCCGTGCTGTACTTGAGGTTTTTAGATGATGAGAGTGAGCTTTACCCAAAGAAATATTGTGGTGATATATTGTGTCCCCCAATATATTGTGTACCCTAATAAAACTTATCTGGGGTCAGAGAACAGAACAGCCATTAGATTAGACATAGAGGCCAGACGGTGGTGGCACACAACCTTAATCCTAGCATTCTGGAGGAAGAGATCCATCCGGATCTCTGTGAGTTCAAGGCTACACTGGAAACAGAGCCAGGCATGGTGGCACACACCTTTAATCCCAGCACTTGAGATCTCATGTCTTTGTTTGGGAAAGACATATGCCTTTAATCTCAGGAAGGGATGGCAGGAAGCAGAAAGATACATAAGGCCTGAGGGCCAAGAACTAGAGACTTTTAAGCTTTTAGGCTTTTTTAGCAGCAGTTCAGCGGAGACACTTTTGGGTGAGGACTCAGAGGCATTGATGTCTGAGGATTCGTGGAAATAGGATCGGTTGAGGAGTTGTCCAGGTGAGGTTAGCTGTGGCTTGTTCTGTTTCTCTGATCTTTCAGTATTCATCTCAATACCTGGCTCTGGGTTGTTTTTTATTAATAAGACCTTTTAAGATTCGTGTTACAAAACATATTGTATTACCTTGGTGAGATTGTGCTACCTGGATCCTGGTGGCGTTCCCATGAGAGGCTGAAACTAGAGGGTCAAGAGTTTGAGGATGGACTGTTTTAAAAAAACAAAAACAAAGAGAGCCACTGAGATGGCTCAGTGAGTGATAAGTATTTTTGAATCCCTAGTATTAGGTTTCTCCACTCATGCAATAAGCCAGATCAAGTCAAATTAACAGTAAAGGGCCAGGTTTAATCTGAGCAGAGCATTCCCAGGTGATCTCGGGGAAAGGGAAGAAATCACGTGGCAGGTCTATGGACTGGCGCTTAAATACCCTGTAGGTTCAGTCTTTAGCAGCTTCAAGGGAGGAGCAGCTGCTTGGTGGACTTTCTTAGGGTCAGATTTTGGAGAGGGAGCAGGGGGCTGAGGCAGAGCTTCCAATGGAATAGGTACTGCCAAGGTTGACAAGCTGAGTTTGATCCCCTGGACCCACATGGTAGAAATAGAGAGCCAGCTCCCACAAGTTGTCCTCTGACCACCACACCACGCGCGCGTGCACACACACACACACCACACACACACACACACACACACACACACACACACACACACACACCACTGCACCTGTGGAGGTCAGAACATCTCTACATTGACCAGTGAGGAATGTTTCTGGCAGGACAGCAGCGCGCCCAAATCAATCATATCCTGAAGTAGCAGAGGTGCTCTGGTTATCCACGCTGCATGTGAAAACCCTTACTATGGCTTAGGATTCTGTAACTTAGTCAGGTCTCACTCGCCTCAGCAGCAAAGGGGCTACCATGCCACGTCTGGAAAATCTCACTCACCCACTGCTCTGGAGGCTGAGACGTCAGTCTGGATGAAACTCCTTGAATGTCGAGCCCTTTGCAGTTAGGATCATGACCGTGAATTCCATTTGCTAAAGCAGTGAGCTAAAGTGGCTCCAGTAAAAACG
>CABHPH010162196.1:2801-16911 GCA_902168325.1 Peromyscus nudipes | reverse complement strand
GAGGGAGGGAGGGAGGAAGGAAGGAAGGAAGGAAGGAAGGAAGGAAGGAAGGAAGGAAGGAAAGAAGGATGTTGGAAGGGAGAGGGAAGGGGAAGGAGAGACAGGAGGAAGGACAGAGGGAAGGAGGGAAAAGAGAAGGAATAAAGAGGAGGAGAGAAGAGAAGGGAAGACAGAAAAACAGAATGAGAACAAGAAAACAAGACAAATCAAAATCTCCCTGCTAAGTTCATTTAACATTTAGCTCTTTCTGTCAAAGTAAGAAATGAATTAGCCATTTCTTGGCAGCTAATTAAAATTCCTGGTAAGCTATTGCCTGACCCTTGGGTCAAAAACAAGTTCCCTGTGAGCCTCAGGAGAGCTTCTCTCCTGAGTGTCTTGGAGGGGAGGAGAATTCACATCCTGTTCTCCAGTTCTCATCCCATGCAGGGGGCAGGCAGCAGTGTTCCTGGGGCTTGGCTCGGGAAAGCTGGACCTGCTTCTTAATTCTCCCCTTGGTTTTTCCTCCACCCTGGAAAGAAGGTCCCGGGCACAGCTGGCAGAGCACGGCTCTCCTTCATACTTCTGTGAGAGCATTGGATCAAGACGAGACACGAAGCGGTGGATGAAGGATAGCTGTCTGCTGCAGCTCTGAGCCTTGATCACTTGGCGGAGCTGAGGGAGACAGGACTGGGACGGTACTGCCAGGTGTTTCACAGGTGTGGAAACACGCCAGGGTTGATGTCTCCCTTTCCATGAGGCAGTGGAACCACCGTCTGCTTTAGGATCCATGAGTGAATCCATGCGGACAGTAGACTCTTTTGCAGCGTTTGGAATTTTCCATTCTCACAGGATTAGCCAACGCTCAAATTCCCGGTGATTGACAAACCTTCTTCTGTTGACACCAGATCCTGAGAAAAGAAAATAATCTTTGACCTTAAGTTGTTAAGAGGGTTGGACACATGCAAAGCATCTCTCTATGTCTGTATTTATATGTGAGAGCCTTCCAGTACGGAACATCTGTGAAGACAGAATGTGGTTCTGATACTGTGCTGTCAATGGAACAGAAGTGTGTGTGTGCGGGTACACATATAAAGAAATGCAAATGGCGCTCGCTAGTTAGCTCGGGGAAGGGAGAGTGACGTTAACCTGATCTTCACAGTTGCTAAAAACCTGACAAGGGAAATCTGAATTTGAACCAGCTGCTGAGACCCTGTTGGTTATTCATGTGTGACCAGAAAGAGAAGCCAGCTTTAATTTTCTCCTTGTCAACTTTCAACAGGGAGGCTGTCAATCAGGCCAGCGTAGCTACAGAACACATTAGGGAAGGGCAGAAGCCAGCCTCCGGATGACACCCAGCCCAGGACAGCTGCGCCATCACCTTTCCATCACCTGTCTCAGTCAGCCCTGGCCCTGTTAGCTGTTCTTTATTGTCCTGGCTGGCATGATGCCCCCCTGAGCCTTCACACACTGCATTTCCAGTTAGGAAACAAGAAACGGCATCAGGTCACCGGCAATTTCTTTTTTCCGTGGTGAAGGCCAAACCCCAGGACTTGCGCAGACTGTGCATGTGCTCTGTCCCTTAGCTCCAGCCTCGACTCAGACACTAGGAATTTTAGCCAGCGCCACTAAGAACTCCTCTTCCTGGGTCACTATCTGGCACCAAGAGGGGATTCTATGGTCCCCAGTCACAGATCTGGTGCTTGGTTTCGGTTAATTTAACAAACATTCATGAGTATTGTGCTAAGTGCTGCCAAACCATCTGTCAGATGTTAACAGTCACAGACATCTCCCCCAAACCCTACGGTGTTTAGAAAATGTGGTACATATCCATCCATTCAATAAATGTTTATTGCTATAAATTGCTGTGATATTCCTGCTGTAAGACTATATAATAAGCTGCAGAGATAAAGAGGTACTGTGGGCAAAGGTATGAACTACATAAGACAGAGCAGCCAGGAAATTCTCCAAGGAAATATTTGAGCTGAACCCCAATGATGGGTGGTGAGGCTAGCAAAGATGGAGTGAGAAGAGATCTAGGCCTATCTATAGCCCCGAGCAAGCTTCTGGAGAACCCACACATGCAAGCAGGACCAGGCCCTTCGGAGCCGCGGAAAAGCTGTAAGGAGACAGAATTCACGGTGGCTATAGGAAGTGGTTGGAGAATTAATCAACTGAATTATGATAGCACTTTGGCTGCAGAGGGTAAAAGACACCGCAGCGCACAGGAGGAAGGAAGCAAGGGCTGCATTTGGAGGCTGGACAGCAACCTCATAATATTGTTCTTCACGAAAGAACTTAGAATCTAACCAGGTTCATGATCAAATTCCAGTTGAGTCAAGTATTCGACACTAAGACTGTGTTCAGCTGGATGGTTTTCTCTCGTGAATTTGAATCATTATATCCTTAGATTATCAGGATTCCACTGACTCCAGATTTAAGAGCTCTGGGAAAAAATGAATCTTGTCCTATCTATTATTTTTTTTATTTCATTTTTTTTTTTTTTTGGTTTTTCAAGACAGGGTTTCTCTGTGTAGTTTTGGAGCCTGTCCTGGATCTTGCTCTATAGACCAGGCTGGCCTCGAACTCACAGAGATCCGCCAGGCTCTACCTCCCGAGTGCTGGGATTAAAGGCGTGCGCCACCACCGCCCAGCTTGTCCTCTCTATCTCGAGTGTCCTTTTGAAGCACTACCAGACATGTCTGACAAGAGGCAAAGTTTGAGGCTGAGCCATGGAGAATGTCTTAGTGAAAATGATGCTTGCTCCGCTTTGTGTTCATGCTGTATCCCCAGCACCCAGGGCAGAGCCTGCCCAGACACGTTACCATGGCAGTCTAGGGAAGGACGATGGCTCAGCAGGTTAAGAGTATCATCAGGTGGAAGCCTGATGACCTGAGTTCGAACGATCTCGGGAATGTTAAAAGTAAAATGCAATGAAAACAAAAGCTGGGCGCACACATCATAACACCAGCACTCTTGTTGGGAATGGAATGCGCAGACAGAAGAATCCCCCACAAGCTTGTGGGACAGCTACCCTGGCTATGGGACCCTGCCTCAAAAACAAAGTGGAGAGCAAAAATTGAGCCCTGAAAGTTGTCCTCTGACTTCCACACACACTGTGATACAGGCATGTCCGTGCACGCGCACACACACACACACACACACACACATTTTTAAGTCTAGCGAGCACCACAATTCATACTACAGTGCTACAATTCGCCTTCAGCAGTACTGCACTCTAACCACCTGGAAGTAGCCTTAGGGATCAGAGAGCAATTGGTGACATCTGTGGTCCTCACTGATCATCAGGATTGTCAGTACAGCCTTGGACACTAGTCTCGAGGTTTAAAGACTATCTAGTGGGAAGGGCAGGAATGGACCACCATCTAATCCAACCTCGGCATGCTAGCATCCAAGGCTCACAGCCCCAGGAACTGCCTGCCAGTGGGACAAGTCCCCATCTAGCTAGTCCCCTGCCCCTTCCACCGCTTCCCACCCTCAGCTCTCATCCTCTAGGGAAACACTGCAGATCAATATCTTGCTCACACACGGGGTCTTCCCTGTGGACCCCAGGCCACCACCCTACTTCCCAGCTGCATTTTCCTCTACCCTACTTCCCACCCTGCACCAAGACAGGGGAGCCCTTTGTGGGAGCAATCAAGCCCTAAATCACTATTTATATTTCTTGGAGTAAACTTTATGCTGAGAAAAGGTTCTGGAATGACTGCCCTGGGGACTAAGGCCCATCTGGAAACATGAATAATGTGAAATTTATCCCTCCATGGATCCCCCTCAAGACCAATTACAATATCATCCTTTCCGAGAATTTCTGCCAATTTTTTATGGGGTCACCAGAAAGTTATATGTAAAGTGAAGACTGCATGGATTTATATAGGGGGTATTTAACTGGTGGGGAGAGGAATGCAGAAATAAACTACAGGAAACAGTGATGCTCCACAGATGGAGATGTGTGGAAATTCGGCTCTTCGCTTCAGGAAGTGAAATGGATTTATTCATTTATCGAAGGACTACTGTGTCTGATACTCTTCTAGGCTCTGGGGAGAAAGCGATGGAAGACACTAACATTGCCTCCATGGAGCTGGCATTCCGACGGCATGGGAAGATGGGCCAGAAAGGGTCCATTTTGGAAAAAAAAAAAAAAAAGTTGCCAAAAGTCAACTTGTGACTTTTAGCCCTACTTGTGGCTATGCGAAGAAACCGAGTTTCTTGCATCAAGTCTAGCTGAAGAGGTGTGTTACCCATACCTTTTAAGAATGTTGGACGGCTGGAATTGCACTTATTTTTGGAAACTTCTAGAATAAGAAGAGGAGTAGCATGCATGTGTTCCCTCAGACTTCTCCTCAAGCTGCAAAAGTTCAAGTGAGTGGTATTTGGCAAAAGGCCCTTGGCTGAAGCAATCCCCTGACGATGTGCGCGGGGATCTGAGCCAGCCGGGGTCTAACTCAACTGCAGCACTCTGACTAGGTGATGAGCACACATTATCATAAAATTGCAGAGTGGTTGTAATTCACCACATCATGGCCAGAAATTATCTGCTGCCTAGGGAAAATGTCAATGAGAGGTCACCTTCTTTAGTGTCGGTAGTGCTTACATTTTTGTTTCCAAGGACTCAGCAAACGTGTCTGTTACAAGATGATCCCAGCCTCTCCCCCTAGAAATTCAGAATGAGAGGGTCTGGGCTATGGTCCAGGCGTTTCTAGTTCACCGGTGTCCCTGCTGATTCTGCAGCAGGTGGCGCCACACTTGGTGAAGAGCCACGGAGTGTTTAATGGTTGGCCAGGGGGTGGAGCGTACAGACCTCTACTTCCACCCTCCGGTTGCAAGAGTGTCTTGGCCAAGACCTCTTCCTTGGAAGGGAAGGAGAAAGGGAAGCTGATTGGAGCAGTTTCCATGACTGATTATGGTGTCTTCCTTTCTCTCATGCATTCAAGCAAACATAATCCAGCAACTGCAGTGGACAAGGTCCAGGCTCCCTCCAGAGGGAGGGTGTCACACACACCCTTCCTCCTGCCCCGGAGCATAGGAACCGTGACACACACGAAACTGACCAGCCTGAGTTTCCTTGACCCTGAATTCTGCCAAGGGCTTGCTCAAACACTCATTTATCTGTCTCGCGTTTTCCTTCCTCAGTCCCCTCAAGCATATATCAATTTTCTCATTGCTGGGATGAAACACTTGACAGGAAGCAATGTAAGGGAAGCAGTGTCTATTCTGATGAACAACTTAAGAAGGGATACAGCCCGGCATGGAAGGGAAGGTATGGTGGTCCAAGTGTGAGGCAGCTGGTCACCTCGCATCAGCAGTCAGGACGGAAACAGAAGGGAACGCGGGTGCTCAGCTTGCTTTCCACTTTTATTCAGAGCTTCACCCCAGTCCACAGGACAGTGCTGCTCACACTTCCCTGATTAGCCAAACTTTTCCAGAAACTCCGTCATAGACATACATGTGTTTCCTTGGCGATCCTAAATCCCATCAAGGTGATAATCAAGATTGACCATCACAAAGTACTTCCTGCCTGTCTCCGAGCCCCTTACCCATGGGCTGGGGTTGCGGATGTGAACCTCTCTGTGCCTGGCTGTGAGCATGGTTTCTGCGGATCTTCAGGTTTGCAATGGCTGGCACTTTTCCAGCCTCTGTAGTCCACTCTTGTTTTTCCACTAGACCATATCTATTCATTTTCCCCATCCCGCCCCCCATCACTACTTCCTAACAAGCCTCTTTCTCTTAAACCTTGTTTCTTATCCTCTTTCTTCTACCAGAGTGTAGGCTCCATAAGGGCAAGCGTTTCCTCTCTGTGTTCTCTGCTACATCCCTGGGCCCTGGAACAGGGTCTGCATATGGAAGGCTTTCGATTCCATTCATTTAAAAATGTGTCAAAGGATTAAAAAAAAAAACAATGAATGAGCGGAAACTCCTTGCATGCACTCCATATTCCCTGCCTGGTTCATTTTCTCTGGAGAATGTACCACCCTCCATTTTGTTCTACAACGTATACATTTGCTCTCTTACTGTCTGCGCCCCCCCACACCACACCACACACACACACACACACACACACACACACACTGTTAACGTCATATGTGGGTTTCTCTCATTCTCTCATGTTTTCCCTCTTCACCACGAAGGGCATCTTGACTTTACACTTTATAAATATTAATTGAATGGGTGGATTTTGTGATAATAGAGTTAGGATCTTTGCAAGTGAGGAAACAGATGCCCAGTAAGATTGCATACCTTGTGCTCAGTCATTTATACAAGCAGCATGTGGTGGGGTTGGGGGGGCTTGTGGGGGGGTCACGGGTAGAATTCAGACCTGTGTGACTTGGAACCTGTGCCCTCACAGCACCCCACCTGTGTAGTCAAGAAGATATGCGGAGTGGGTGCCAACGCATGGGTGGAGTCTGCGAAGCACGGTTCCCTCTGCTCTCAAGATCTTCCCCTCCTCTTCACCTAGCTAACTGTCAGGAAGACTAAGTCATGCCTGGGAAGCCTGTTTGGAATACCCACATGCCTGGAGCTGAGGCCTTTGTCTCCGTTCAGCCTGGCATGCCAGTTGCCTGCTTCCTCTTGTTTTCTGAGAGGTTGCAAGGTCTGCGGGAGGGAGCGAGCACCACTGCTGTTCTGCTCTCTGTTGTTCCGTAGACTATATCTTTCCATCTGCTTGTGTTAAATACCCAGTGAGGGCTAGTTAGTCTACTGAATGAAGGGAACAGAGATTCAGACTGAGGAACTAATTAAACAAGAATCCAGGCATGGTGGCACATGCCTGTAATCCCAGCACTGGGCAGGAGGATTGCCATAAATTTGAGGCCATCTTGGAAGGCAGAGTGAGATCCTGTATCATTAAGTGAGCGCTGAGGGCAGGATCAGAGGAGTAGGGTAAACAGAGCTCTGTGCCCACGGCACGTGAGTTAGCAGTGTGAGTGTCTGGAAAGGTGGGCGTAGAAAGATTGTGGGAGAAAACAATATGATATTCCACAGTGAAAAAAAAATTGCCTTTGGAAAGTGATTTGGGAACCGAAGAGTTTATGCTGAGCGGGATCACATAAAATCCTCCTTTGAGATTTATCAGACACAGTTAAAGGCTTAGAAGAAGGTAAGGGGCAAAATCTGCTGCAGCAGTCAAACCAAAACGGTGTAAAATATCCCAACATGAAGAGTGGAGGTGGAATCAGAATGAACAGATACAAGAAATACCCTTAGGAGCAGCTCTAGAATTTAGGGGAATTACAGGATCTCAAAAGCAAATGAGACAGGAGAATTGAGACAGCTCCTAGGCTTTGAATCAGGGCGGCTGGAAGAATCATGGTGGGGCAAGAACGACGGGGTGGTGAGGGGAATCAGAAAGAGGAGATAATTGGATGGAAAGAGATGGAGTTTGGCCTCAGGCATTTCAAGCTTGAACCGTTTACAGTACATTTTAGTGGAGATGAACCGAGTGGAAATCCATGACTAAGAATCAAGAGAGCTGCCTTCTTATAAACCATTCCATAGCCTCTGCAGCAGTGATGAATGAATGCTTAGCTCTCCAGGAGTTTAGCTGTTGTGAGCGCTGAAATTCACTGAACAATGTTTGAAAAGTTGTTCAATTAAAATAAAATTAATATCACCTTAATTCTTCTCTGGGGCAAACTTTTGATTAGGTTATGGTGCACGTTGCCACACCTGCTGTATTTGAAGACCCAGAGCTCTTAGTTTGGGTTGGAACGCTCACTCATCCTACGGACATTTGGCAAAGTGGTAGAGAAAGATACACAATGACGGTTTGGGAAGATTTGTTCAAATCATGAATGAACGTGTTCTTGGCAATCACGGGGCTGAGCAGACTTAGGGACTTAGGTACTGCCCTAGCTATTTTCTGTTGCTGTGATAAACATCACGACCAAAAGCAACTTCGGGGAGGAAAGGATTTATTTCAGCTTACAGGTTGCAGTTCATCAGCCAGAGAAGCCAGGACAGGGACTCCAGGTGAAAAACCTGGAGACAAGAACTGAAGCTGAGACTTCGGAAGCATGCTGTTCACTGTCTTGCTCTCAGAGTTGCATTCTGCTAACCCTTCTTATACAGCCCAGGCCCAACTGCATAGGCATGGGACCACCCACAGTGGGCTGGGCCCTCCAGCATCAATCAGCAATTGAGAAAATGTCCCGTAGAGATGCTCATAGGCAAGCTATTCTTCAAATAAGGTTCCTCTCCCCAGGTATATCTAGTTGACCACCAAGATTAGCCATCACGGGTGTTCTACACACATTCGCAGTTTTCATTGTCTGAAGACTCCAAGGAAGCCACTGTGTACAGTCAGCAGCCCGCTGGAATTAGATGGTTGATGCATTTCCCTTCACTAAAACAGATAAGCAAGTTCATTCTACAATTGTAAAAACACAGTGAGGCAAACTGCTAGTTTTAAAAACTCTGGGTGATAGGTGGTTCATATTGTCTTACTCTCTATATTCTTCTATGCGCTGGAAAGACAGTGATTCCAAATTATTCCTTAAAAGCTTTCCAAACAAGATATACAAAACACAGCAAAGATTCTGAGGCTTAGACGTGTCTGGGAAGATGACCCGAGGAAGCAATGGTGCAACCCTGCCTCCAAAGTTCCTGTCCCCTCCCAGAACAAAAGGCCATGTGGGGACCGGAGGGCATGGGATAGAAATGGGGAGAGCAAATTCTTTTCTCAGGATGTGCATTGCATAATGTCTGTCAGAGTCCTCTAGAGGTCAGCCCCAGCTCGGCAAGTCACAGCCCCCTACTGGTAGTTTGAAGTCAACACATGTGGCTTCCAGAATTACTTGTAACTCAAACATGGTACCAGAGGAGCTTTGCCTATGTCCGCTCCACACTGTACCTCTGAGCTCAGGCTTAGTACTGTGGACGGGGCCATTGTATCATTTAATGTATAGTGCTTTTCTGAGCGGTCACATTGTAACCAGTGACTTTTTTCATTGTGACAAAACACTCACTAAAACCTGTAAGAAAGGAAGGTGACTTAGTTATTGTTCTGTTGCTGTGAAGAGACACCATGACCAAGGCAACTCTAATAAAGGAAAGTATTTCACTGGGGGCTTGCTTGCAGTTTCAGATGACTCGTGATAATCACAGCAGGAAGCAGACAGGTGTAGCTGGAGAGTTTCTCTCTGGGTCTGCCAACCCAACACCCCCACCACCACCACGCGCGCGCAGTCCCACAGCCCACTTATAAAATAATCACTCAGAAGCTCATATTACTTATAAACTGTATGGTCGCGGCAGGCTTCTTACTATCTAGTTCTTATATCTTAAATTAACCCATTTCTATAAATCTATACCTTGCCACATGGCTCGTGGCTTACCAGTATCTTATATCATGCTTCTCATGGTAGTGGCTGGCAGCATCTCTTTCCCTCAGCCTTCTACTTCCCAGAATTCTCTTCTCTGCTTGTCCCGCCTATACTTCCTACCTGGCTACTGGCCAGTTAGCACTTTATTTATCAATCAATCATCCACAGTAGACAGGCATGGTGCTAGAGCAGTAGCTGAGAGCCCTATGTCCTGACTGGCAGGCAGGAAAGACAAAGAGAGAGAGAGAGAGAGAGAGAGAGAGAGAGAGAGAGAGAGAGAGAGAGAGAAGAAGAAGAAGAAGAAGAAGAAGAAGAAGAAGAAGAAGAAGAAGAAGAAGAAGAAGAAAAGTACATGCCACTCCTACAGCAAGGCCACACCTCCTAATTCTTCCCAAACAGTTCTACTAACTGGGGACCAAACATTCAAACAGATGAGCCCATGGAGCCCATTATCATTTAAACAACCACAGAACGGTTTATTTTGGCTCACCATTTAAGGGTACAGTTTATCGTGGTGGGGAAGTCATGGTGGCAGAAATGTAAGCCAGTTAGTCACATGTGTCCACAGACAGGAAGTAGAGAGAGTTGGCTGCTGGTGTTCAACTCTCTTCTTCCTTTGTATTCATTCAGACCCACCAGTTAGGGCGAGTCTCCCCACCTCAATTACAACATCATCTCAGACATGCCCATGGGTTCATTACCTGGGTGATTCAAGATCTTGTCAAGTTGACAATAGAATTATCTGCCACACACACCAAAGCATGCTGGGACTCTCAGGGAACCAACATTTCCCCCTAGGACTAGGACCCTGTGACCTGGGGAAGGTAGAAAAGGACTCAGATGATAAGCCCTTCAAAATATTTCTACCCTCCACTGTCTTCCTCTGGGCAGCAGAGGGCATCTTCTGTGGGTTCAAAGTGGTCTTTGTAGCAGGGCTTTCCCTCTGCTGTGGGACGCTAGCACTTACCAAAGCCAGCAACCACCTCTGTCTACTGTCCCTCCCCTCACAGGCCTATGTTGGAAACGTCCAGTCAACCTCAGCCTCATCAACACAGGTGAGACACGTGCATGGTAGCAATCTTCCACTAAATCTGCCTTTCACCCATAGTACACAGAAATTGCGATTTAAAGAGAGGGTTGTACCCCAGGAACACATGTTTTCCCTCGACCTCTACTAGGAGCCAGTTTGGGGAAGGAGGAGAATGGGTTATTTCTTTCAATCCAGAACCTAAGGAAATGCTCTTAATCTTTCAAGGAGCAGAAGCAAGCTTGCCTCTAACTTCTAAAAGTTTCCATCTAGTTCACAGCTCAGCAACCCCTGAGACAGAGCCCTGACCAGAATCCCCACAAAAGGTTCCTTTGGGCTCCCCACGAACCCCCATGTAGGGAAAGTGGATCGATTTATCTTGGGGCTTTGTGTGTCGTGTGTCTTCTTTGATCTGGGTTTCTCTAGATCACGATCTCCTCTGTCACAAGCCTCCGTTCTTCCTGCCAGTCCTGCTGATCGATCCCTTCTTCCAGCCAACAGGCTGCTTTGCAAGTCAGCAGCACCCTTCCCTGCTCCCCCCACCCCCCACCATGACAATTAGTAACAGTTTCAGGGTTGTCAGCCTCTCCTTCCCTGTGCCTGTCACTTCCCTCACCAAGCTGCTTTGCAGCCTAGTCACGTTCACGGCACCGTTACTGAGACAGGTCGGACGTATGGTGCTGATCAAATCTGCTGTACCAAGTTGCCAGCACTTTCTGGACAAATAAAAATTTAACATTCAGCTCTCGGAGCACCCTTGAAACCAGACCTCCTAAAGTCTGCTTCATTTCCAATGAAGCATATGAGCCCCAAATTTCACTCAGGGAGATTTGTGATCAGAGGTTTTAAAAGCCCATGTGGACTGTAGTTCTCGTTTTTCTGCTGCCTGGGACCCTGAGGAGAGCATTGCCAACTGGCATCTTAGGCTTTGCAAGTCACCATCATTGAATTCTCATTTCTATCGAGGAGCCTTGGAAAGTTACCAACATATGCTTCTTCCGGTAGCTCTTGCTTGCCACTCTTCCTGTGTATTTTCCTTCATGGATAATGTACAAGAACAAGTATTATCTTCTTGTTCATGACCAATCATGTGTCCATTACAGCGTGCAAATGCTCTGGTGTTCCATTATCATGAGTGGCACTTAATGCCAGAGTGGACTCAATACACACACACACACACACACACACACACACACACACACACACACATTTGTCATAGAGACCCGCCTGCCTCTGCTTCCCAAGTACTGGGATTAAAGGTGTGCACCATCACCACCCAGCACTGGTTTATATTGAGTGTCAATATAACAGACTCAGTTTCTATGGGGTGCTGTTGCTTATTTGGGAGGTCAGAGCACAGGAACCGAACCTGGCTGTGGCATAGCAGAAGAGGGAATGGCTTTCTTGTGACTATTATTAGTTTTGTCGTCAAGGAAGAGAATGGCTGTGCCTACTGATACACACTATAAATCTTCTCTATCTTGCAGAATATGGGGAGATCCATGGGATGTGTTCTGTTTTCTAACCCAAAACACTTGAAAATTCTGAGCTTTCAGATTCAAAACTGTGGGATATTGTCACCACTCTATCCTGAATGAGGTCACCAAATGTCACATATACAAATGCTAAAGTTCAAAACAAAAGCCAACAGGTTTGGGAGTAACAACTCTGCTTAGCCTTTTCATCCACTTCTTGTTTCAATAATACACAGAATTATAATAATAGTATTCTAAGGGCAAAAAAAAGGATGCTGCATAATGAATGTTAGGACCCAACAGAACAAAGAAAGGAAGAAACCACAGGTGTTATTATTTGTACATGTCTCTTGCTTTCGAAGCCTGGGGCTTGTCCTGTTAGGTGTTTCTAACAGACTTTGTCCTGCATGTTAAAAAAAAAAAAAAAAAACAAAAACAAAAAAAAACCATTGCTAACATCTTTAAGTCTTGCAGGACTTGTAAATGGCACGATCTGTTTGGTATCTAATATAACCCAGAGGCTTTCTAAATTAAACCAACACCCCTTTACTGGGGTTTTTTCTTGCTCTGTGGGGCATGGAAAGTCTCAGTCCTTCCAACATAAGCTTCTGCCAGCACCAGCTAATACAAAGTGGACGTGGACATGGACGTGGACGTGGACATGGACGCCTGGGCCCAGCCACAGAGTGCTGTTCAGAGGTTGCTTGCTAAGTCTCTCTTTCCCATGCTTGCCCCATCAGCATTCTTACCTCCCTCCCTGGGCTCCCAGCTCTAAAGTTATATGACTCTAGTTACCCTGGCAGCAATTCAAAGGAAAGAGAGAATAGGGAGTTAAGAGTGGGGGAGGTAATTACTTATGCATCACTCCTAAAATTCAGGTGGCGTTAAAGGCAACAACACTTAAAACAGTCCTGATCACAACAAACGGATGGTCAGTGAAGGGATCAGCTGTGTTTTGTAGCCACTGAGGTTCACTGCTCCATGGTGACTTCTCATGCGTCCTAATGGCCTTGATATTAATTAGTGATGCTCGTTCAGGGACAGATCCCAGATCTGTGCATCCTTATCTGTTCCCTTCTGGATGGAAGGGAGAAAAGGCACTTTCACGCCAGCTCTGTGTATTTTTTTTAAACCCCTTTAATGGTCCCTTAGGTAGTCATAAAGCCAATGACTGTTTCATAAGACAGCTATTGTTGAGCAAAGATCTCCCAGGGCCCAAGTCCTTTCCTGGTAGCAACCGTGAAACACATTAACTTTCCCAGGCAAAGTAAAATACACCCTGAAGAGTAACAACTGTAATTCCTCCACTAAATGCTGCCATGGCGGCCTCTCAGTCAATGTGAGCTCTTCCAACCTCCAGCACTGGAATCCCAGAGTGTCCCTGTGTTTATATGTGTCAGAGTGCACCCTTTGTTCACAGACCTGTCACAGAGCACCAAGTCCGACCAGCCATTCAAAGAGGGAACATAGCACAGAAGAAACACAGAGCGACTTTAGCAACCAGCTCTCAGGATCAGCAGCCTTGCCTGAGTCTCATGGTGAGGCCATGGTAACACCATCCTGGTGAGGCCATGGTAACACCGTCATAGTGAGGCCACGTTGGAGGGACTGCTGACTGTGTGCTGTGACATTTGGTTTCTGATTATAGAAACGTCTCTGTATGGAGTTACTGTCAGTCATCTCAATGGCTCTCAGGAAGGGTCCCACACACGGTGACCACTCACCCTGCATGGTGGCATGAAGGTCAGTCTGCATCACAGTATAAATGTGTAACAGGCTTGTACACCACAATCCCCAGCTCTTAAAACTGAAACAGTTTGAAATGTGCAGTCAAAGGCAGTCTGGGGAACATTCTTTCAAATTTTATAGTTTGCAGTAAAGAGAACTTGATAAAAATTATTCCAAATTCAGAAACAGCCCTAGAATTTTGAATGGCCTTACCAAGCCAAACTTTACATAAGCAAATTTCAATCAACTCTGCACAAGAGAAAGACGGGAAAACATAATGATTTTATAAGATGTAATTACAAAATTTTCTTCTTCATAAAGATGACCGAAGAACACAAATCCAGAGAAAGTGGATGAAAGTCTAATAGCCATATGGCAGGTAATTAATTCATAAAATAGTCTATTTTATGATGCTGCATTGTCAACTTTTTATAATATATAATTTATTTGGATTTCTTTACTCAGTATGTCATAATGCATAATTCTGTATTCTTCTATTTAAAGGCCCCACCCCACCCCATGACCTGTGTAAATTTCAGATTTCCAAAACCTGGATCCATTTC
>CABHPH010162195.1:44785-58784 GCA_902168325.1 Peromyscus nudipes | reverse complement strand
GGGGGGGGGTATGTGTGCAGATGTGCCAGTGTGAGCATGCCAAGGCACATGTGGGGAAGTCAGAGGTCAACCTTGAGTGTAGTCCTCACCTTCTACTGTCCTTGAGACAAGGTCTCTTGTCCACCCTGCATATGCTAGGCTAGCTGGCCATGAGTTTGCAGAAGTTCTCCTGTCTCAGCCTTTGTATCTCGCTTCATGAGCACTAGGATTTCAAACGTACACGTCCGCATCTGCTTTTGTGCAGATTCTGGGGGATAGGAACTCAGGTCCCCATGTTTGCATGGCACTGAGTTATCTTCCCAGCCCCAGTCCTTAGATATTTTAGAATAATTGTCCTTCTGTCCCTTAGACGTATGCAGAGTGCAGTCACTTTTAGGAGGAAGATTACACTATAAGGCAATCCAACAATTCTTTAAACCCCCCCAAAATGAACGACTGTTTCTTGGAATATTTAGAGCACCAGGTACTAAGTTGGAGCTGTGCATAACACTCAGTTGAGCCAGGATCTGCACTGTTATTGGTTTGACATTGCTGAAAATTTCAGGAGCCTTTTATTTTCTCTCTCACACCATTAGGAAAAAAAAGACCTTTTCAACAATTAGGCTCCGGCTGGCAAGATGGCTCAGTGGGTTAAGGCACTCTGAGTCTGATCCCTAAGCCCCACGTGTTGGGAGGAGACAATTGACTCCACAACCTGTCCTCTGACCTCCACATGCAAGCCATGGTGTGTGTGTGTGTGTGTGTGTGTGTGTGTGCGCGCGCGCGCGCAGTCACACACACAAATAAATAAAACGTGATAAAACTCAACAAATAAGCTCACACACAAAGCTATAATTGTGGATACTGAAATGACTACATAAGAAAACCGCAGTGTTGTTAAGAGGTAAATCATGCGCCACTCCCCCCAAAAAAAAGTCGCCCTGGGGCTGGAGAGATGTCTCAGAAGTTGAGAGCACTGGCTGCTCTTGCTGAGGACCTGGGTTCCGTTCCTAGCATATATATAGAAATTCACAACCATCTGTAACTTTAGTTCCAACGCCATCTCCTGGCTTCCAAGGGCCCTACATGCACATGGTGCATGTACATACATGTAAGCAACACACTCATATGCATAAAAAAATCGAAAAAATTTTTTTAAATGTTGTTCTCTGGCCTCCACATGCACACATACAAAAAACATATGCTCCTGAGCACACATGTGCGCGCAGGCACACGCGCACGCGCGCGCACACACACGCACACACACACACACACACACATAGGCACACACCAAAAAATCAGTACCTAAGGTCATCCGTATTCACAATGTGAATTAAATAGCATCTAGTTCACAAACCACTCCTTCTGGAGAGCTCTGTGACAAGAAACTGCAGTAATCTTAAAAACTGCCTGTGCTCACAAGATAGACTCAGAGAAAATCAACCAGCAAAGTGGGCAAAGATTTATGACTAAGAGGCATGCTTGTGGTGTTTGTCATAATTATGTTTAGAAGAAGATGCTACAGCTTGACTACTCTGGCTTTTATAACCTTGATGCCATTATAGTATTGCTTTCACAATAAATATAGATTGGAGAGGGGAAAATCCATTTATATTAAGACATCTCACCCGGAGAGGATTTTCAGGGTTTATTTATTTGTTTGTTTGTTTGTTTTAACCACCAATTGCTGCTTCTTGGGCTCCGTGAACATCAGTGTTGGCTGGGTGTGGTGTCATCTACTTTTAAATTCAGCACTCTGAAGGCAGAAGCAGGAGGATCTCTGTGAGTTTGAGGCCAGCCTGGTCGGTTAGGGCTAGACAGTGAGAGGCTGTCTCAACAACAACAACAAAACCAAAACAAAGAAACAGCACACACAAAAAAGATAAGAATGTCTAATGTTCTGTGTTCTTGCAGACTCACAGGAAGGTTAATAAATAGTTTGTCTTTAGAAGGCTCAGGAAACTGTTTTAGTGTTCGATGTCTGTGTGTGACATCTGCAATGGTCAATCATTGTCAACTTAACTGGATGAAGAATGACATTGGAGATAAACCTGTAGGCATGTCCATGAGGAATTTTCTAGATGGGGTTAACTGAAGTGGCAAGAGCCACCCTCTCTATGGTCAGCCCCACCCTACGGGCTGGGGTCCTGGACTGAATAAAAAGGAGAAAGCGAGCTGAGCATCAACATTCATCTCTCTCTGCTTCCTGACTGTGGGTACAACGTGACCAGCCGCCTCACATTCCTGCTGCCGTGTCTCCCCATCCATGATGGGCTGGACCCTCAAACGTGATCCAAATAGACCCTTCCTCACTTAAATTGCTTTTCTCAGGAATTTGCCGTAACAAGAACAGTAAGTGATTCCTTATGGCTGGGGGCTAGCTCGCCATGGGACTTTTGTCATTTTAATTATGAGCCCAGCCTGGCTGAGCGATGTCGCCAGCCTACCATGAGACTTTGTAAATAGGAGAACTTCATCCACAGCAGAAGCAGCCACACTGTCCTGCAAACCAGAGTCCAGCAACACAGGAATTCTCCAAGAAGCACAGCCCAGCTTGGGCTTCTGGAGTCAAACCAAGTGTCACGGCATCAACTGCCACCAACGTAGCTGACTGTGTGTCCCTGTGGGACAACCTCAGGAGCAGCTGGCTGCTCTTTAGTCCCTACCACTGCCAAGCTTGCATTTCTGAGAGAACGAAGAAATGTCAAAACAATGGGAGTTTTTGCTAATTTTTTTGGTGATTGTTTTTCTTGAGGAGCGACTGGTGTTTAGAGAAGTCATAGTCTAGACATGGTCAGCTGTCCTTAGAAGTCCCCAAAGTTGTCACTTCTTAAAAAGATTTCTGTGTGTGTGCATGTGCAAGTGAGTGAGCGCAGTGTGTGTGTGTGTGTGTGTGTATGTGTGTATGTGTACACGTGCGGCGCATGAATACATGTGTATAGGTGCTAAAGCCAGAAGGGGATGTCAGATGCCCTGGATTTGGATTTACAGGTTGCTCTGAGCAACCTGATAAAGGTTGCTGGGAACCAAAGTCAGGTCCTCCGAAAGATCAGCACATGCTCTTGCCTGCTGAGCCAGCTCTCAGGTCCCACTTAAGATGTGTTATCTATAACAACTATTTTTGGAACGTCTTGCCAAAAAAGCAAAGTCCATTTTCAAAGTGAAGGCCCTAATGAAGAGAGCTAATGGCAACCACATCTGCATAGAGCATTCACACCCCATCGGTGCATGAGAGGTTGAAGCCAGTACACCACCTTGTGTTTATTTATCTTCAGTATATACTTTTTTTTTTCTTGAGGCTAAGTCTCACTAAATTGTTCAAGCTGGCCTTGAATCATGATCTGTCTGCTTCTGCTTCCCAGGTCTGCACCATCAAGCCCAGCTTATTCTCGTGTGTGTGTGTGTGTGTGTGTGTGTGTGTGTGTGTGTGTGTGTGTGTGTGTTTATGTGTGTGTGTGTTTATGTATGTGTGTGTACATGTCAGCACACACACAGGTACATGTGTGAACATGTGTGTGGAAGGCAGAAATCAACACTGGGTATCTTCTATCTTCCTTGATCACCTTTTTGTCCTAAGATAGGGGCTCTCATTGAACCTGGATCATACCTCTTCTGCTAGACTGGTGGCCAGTGAGTCCCAGGGACCCTCCTGTCTCTGTTTTACCCCTGTCTCTAGCACAGACACACACCACCACATCCAGCTTTTTTCATCTGAGTTCCAAGGGTCTGAACTCAGGTCTTTATGCTTACATAGGACTTTGCCTACTGACCCATCTCCCCAGCCTCTACTGATTTCATCATCATTATCATCATCATCATCACTACTATTATTTTTTTTCATTCATTTTTATTTGAGACAAGATCTTGCTATATGTCCAGGCTGGTCTTGAACCCTAGATCTTCCTTGTTGCTCAAATTTCTAAAGGTCTTATAATAAAAATCCCAGAGCCAGATATTGGGGTAAATGCTGAAATACCAGAGAGACAAAGGAACAAGCCACTGCCACGTCTCACCTTGCCAACTCCACGAATCCTTTGTTTGAAAGCCTCTCAGTTCTTAGCCGAAAGGGTCTCAGCTGAAAAGCCTCTAGCTGAAAGGGACGCTTCTGCTGAAAAGCCTTATATACCTTTCTCTGCCCAGCCATCACTTCCAGGGATTAAAGGCGTGTGTGCTTCCCAGTACTGGGATTAAAGGTGTGTGCCACCACTGCCTGGCTCTGTTTTCTCTGCTAGACTGAATCAATCTCATGTAGCCCAGTGTGGCCTTGAATTCACAGAGATCCAGACAGATCTCTGCCTCTTGAGTGCTAAGACTAAAGGTATGTGCCATCACTGCCTGACCTCTATGTTTTAATCTAGTGACTTGTTCTGTCCTCTGATCTCAGGCAAATTTTATTAGGGCACACAACATATCACCACTCTTCCTACTTTACTTTCTAGATGCTGACATTATAGGCATGAACTCCCTCACCCATCTTTCCAATAGAGACCCAAGAACAAAAATAATCGAAGTGCTTTGGTGCAGATATCATCTAGCATGGCTTCCTGTGTAATCAGATTTGTGCCCAGCTTCTTCTCTCTATTGCTCAGGATTGAACCCTGGGGCTCATGGATGCGAGGCAAGCACATTAGCAACTGAGCTACATTCTCAGGCCTGATCCTTGAATCCATATCCTTAATCATCCCTGGCCGTATAACCCACTCTGATAGAACATACAGACTGCCCCTGGGAGGCAGAGAAGCTCCTCCAGGGCCGGGGAGATGGCTCAGTAGTTAAAGGGCTTGCTGCAAGTATGAAGGCCTGAGTTTGGATCCTCAGAACCCATGTAAATGCCAGGCAGACATGGCCGCCCACCTGTGATTCCAGCCAGAGCAAGCTGGCTAGCCAGACAAGTTATACCTGTGAGTCTGATTGAGAGCCCATGTCTCAACAAACAAGGTGGAAAAGAGATCGATCAAGGATGGTTCCTATCATCAACCTCCACCCTCCACATGTACACACATGTACATGCATACACATATACAGGAAAATGGGGGGGAAAGTAAATATAAGGCTTCTTCCAGGTCCATTATCTGGACCTCTCATAGCATCTTAGGACAAACAGAACAGTCCCCCAGTGTTCCAGCCAGGGACCTTGCCTACCCACAAGCACTCCCTCCCCTCCCCTTGACTGTCTGTTTTCCGGCACACTCAGTATTCCATGGGGGGTTGGGAGGGGGGGGTCCTCATTGATTCAGCCCTGGGACTGCTGGGAAGCTGTTCAAGATGCTTCGGGAACCCTACACCAAGCACGGCAGACATTAGCAGCCTGCTGAGCCCGACTCGGGCTATTGGCAGGTGTGAGGCTGAGAGCAACGATCAATGCCACAGCTGGATGAGGTGAGGCGCCTTCAGCATCCTGAGTAATGCTGGCGTGGAAGCATCCTCCCTCTCAGGACCAAAGACAGCCAAGGCACATGGCTCTGAGCATCACAATCGGATTCTAAGTGGTGGGGGGGGGGGGGGTGGAAGGGGTCAGGCTTATGGCCTGGTTTTATAGCCAGTAAATCATCTTTGATTTCCATGGCAATGACCTCAGTGGGATGGAACACCAACTCGATGTCCATGGAAATGTCTTGCCACAATTCAACCTGCATGTAGGCAGATGTGTTTGTGGGTGGGTGGGTGGTTCTGGTATGTATGTGGGTGTGGAGGCCAGAGGACAACCTCAGGTGTTCCTCAGGCACCATCCACCTTATTTGTTTTGTTATTGTTGTTGTTTGCTATTGTTTAGACAGAGTCTCTCACTGACCTGGAACCTGCCAACTAGGTTAAGTTGGCCGGTCAGTGATACCCAGAGATCTGCCTGGCTCTGCCTCCCCAACACTGGTATTATAAACACACTCCACCATAGCCTGTTGAGATATATATATACACACACACACACACACACACACACACACACACATACATACATACATTACTTCTGTGTGGACATATATGTACAGGTGCACTGGAGGCCAGAAGAGGGTGTCAAGTCTCCCGAATCTAGAGTTACTGACTGTAGTGAGCCCCCAGACTCAGTGCTAAGAACTGAGCCCAGTACCCTGACAGATCATAACATGCTATTAGCTGCTGAGCCATCTCCCCAGCCCCACCTACCCTGCTTCTTTACATGAGTTTCAGGATCTGGCTCTGATCCTTCTGCTTGCAAAGCAAGCACTTTACCAACTAACCTCTCTCCCCAGCACCATGCTTCAGTTTTTAAAAAAGGAAGATCTGTGCCCTGGCTTCTTTACATGGCCCCACATACACACATGATCTGGGAATGGGAGACGGGGTTTCAGCGATGCTCTACCCCACTCCTCACTTCCATCCACTTGCTAATCTATCTCTATTTTAGCTTCCTCAGCCCAGTTCCATCTCCACCCTCCCATCTCAACGGACAACCAGGTCTCCCCACGGCACAGTTACTCCTTTCCTCCTCAACTCTGATCACTTGGTTGAAACAGGACAGTCTGAGTCAACGGCCCCTTCCCAGCCTCTGGCCCCCTGCAATCTATTCCGACAGATTTTCTTTCCCTTCGGTTCTTGTCTCACAACCAAGAAGAATAAAGTCTGTAAGCAGCAACCCAGAGTGAGCCAAGGAAAGAGGTTTACATTTTTAATTATAGTTTTATGTTTTAATTATGTGTATTCGAGGATGGGTTTGGGCATGTGAGTGCAGGTGTCCACAGAGCCCGGAAGTGGGAGTGGGATCCTCTGGGGCTGGAGTCACAGGTGGTTGTGAGCTGTCTGGCTTGGGTGCTGGGAATTGAACCTGAGTCCTCTGGAAAAGTAGCCAGTGCTCTTTGCTGCTGAGCCAGCTCTCCAGCCCCAGGGGGGATTTTATTAATCAGAAAAGAAAGCTCGTGGCAATGGAGAGGAAACCTGAACGTGGGTTGCCAACAAAGAGACTGTGTTTTGTGTGCTTCAAATGAGGAGGTGGGTTTTGATTGCTTCCTGTTTGTGTTAATTAGATGAAAGAGTAAGAACCAACCAGGCGGGAATCTGCCAAACCAGGAAGGATTTTCATTTAGGCCTGTGGCTCCACCCCACCTCCATCGCTCCGATGCTACAGTAGATGTGTGGCCTGGGAAATGAGGTATAAGCTGTTGGTTGTCTCAGAGCCAAGAGGGCGGTAAGATAGTCGTATATCCCTTGGTTTTTAATCATGAACTTGCAAGCTGAAGTTTTCCACATAGAGTTCCCAACTGTAGGTTATTACTGGCCATTGTGAGTTCAATCCCCAGAAACCACAGAGTGGGAGGAGATCCACCACTGAGCCACACCCCCAGCCCCTCACTGGGGGATTCTAGGCAGGGGCTCTACCACTGAGCCACACCCCAGCCCCTCACTGGGGGATTCTAGGCAGGTGCTCTACCACTGAGCCACACCCCAGCCCCTCACTGGGGGATTCTAGGCAGGTGCTCTCCCACTGAGCCACACCCTCAACCCCTCACTGGGGGATTCTAAGCAGGGGCTCTACCAGTGAGCCACACCCCAGCCCCTCACTGGGGGATTCTAAGCAGGGGCTCTACCAGTGAGCCATGCTTTCTGGCCCTGGCTGGGACATACTAGGTGGGTATGCACATCAATAAACAAATAAGTAAATAAATGCAGTTTAAATTAAAAGAAGACAATGACAATGAAGATGATGACAATGAAGGGAGGAGGGAGAGGAGGAGGAGGTTCTTAGGAAGAAGAATGTTCTTAGTCTTGGCAGATGTCACAGAGAGCCCAAGTCTCCATTCCTAACCAAGGGCCCCTCATCCCTACCTGTCTTATGCCAGGGTCTACCTGCCTCCCACCTCCATCACTATGAAGCCTTTAGCAGCACTGATCATCCTGCAGGCTCAATGTCCTCCCTGGTTTTCCCTCCTAACTCTTTGGCCATGGTCTTCCAAGTCTTCTCTTCCTGTTGTACCATCTCTACTTACCCAAGATTCTGCGGGGCTCCACACTGTGGCCGCCCTTCTCTTCTCTGTCTACATGTTTCTCTGATTCTCCCTCAATGATTCCTTATCCACTTCCCGATTGCTTTGGCTTTGACAATTTCTTGTTTATTGGTGATGCTCAAATCCATGTCTCCTGCCCATGACTTCCCCTGAAGACATGAAGAAACATCCAAAATAAGGCACCGACAGACCAAAGAATGGATCTCACACAAGGCCAGCTTCGCAAGCCAATGAGTGTGTTGAGGGGACTTACAGGAGCATGAGTGACTTAAAGGCAGTGGTGTCACTAAAAGGTACCCCACCCCCAAAAAAATGGGTGACAACTCACAAAATCTGCATTCCTGAAGCTCCCTGCATAATTTTCAGGCAGTTTCACAAAGGATTTTTCCTCCCTAGCAATGGTTTATTGCTTATATAACCTTGGAGAGGGGGACCTTGTGAATCTTGTAAGTTTCTTGAGTTTCCTGAGCTTTCTAAATTTCCTTAGTCTTATGAGTCTCCCTCCAGGCCTCAGGAAGTCATGTTTCAATTCAGAGGGTATAGCAATATAATATATCCATCTCATTCTTTTCATGTAGCCCAGGCTGGTCTTGTGGAACTGGCTATGTAGGATGGCCTCGAACTCCTGATCCTCCTCCTACTTCAGCTCTGAAGCACGAGGGTTACAGGTGTGAACCAGCATCTCTAGTTATATCCCCACCACTCTCAGCTTCAAATTCTCCCTGAAAACACTTTCAAGCACCAGAAACTCCAGACTCCCTGACCAAACTCATTGTCTTCCCTCTCGTCCACTGAGTGTCCCAAGGCAGGGACACCAGAGTCATTTTTTTTTTTTTTACTGGCTTCCTTTCTGAACAGAAAAATCCAAATTTAGTCAGAAGTTCTCAGTCTGGTTCAAATCAACCATTTTCTGATGAATTTCATTTTTAAAAACATCAAAGATTTAAAACAGATGACATTTCAGGTTTGACTGTAACAGCAACATCAGCATAATTTTTATACATCCAGTGAAATGCAAATATGTCTACAAGCCCATTGAAGATGAGGAGCCCAATGGAGAAAAAACATGAGGCTGTCTCTACCGAGTAGTGATGCTTCAGTATAATTTACAAAGAGCTCCAGTGGTTTTCTTGATTGGCTGAAGAACCTTTGCTTTAACTGGAAGACATGTGTCATTTCCATCTTTAAACCTTATAAAATATTGACAATGATGCATTTGTATGGGCGTGTCCATGAGGCACCCTATTTAATTATTAATCCCCTCTCTAAAAGATCATTAATGTCTACATCACACTGGACCAAAAACAAAATCTAACTAGGATTCTAAGGGGGGGGGAAATAACAGAAGATTAGCATTCTCTCTATGTACGGAAAACTGCATGAATAATTCATCTGAGGAGTTTTAATAGATTTCATTCACAAATACTAAAAAAAGTTGTTAATTCAAGGTTTTTTTTCTTTCAAAATAAAATAGACTTATTTTATAGTACTAGAGATGGAAAAGGGTTGTACTTATTAGGTGCAAGCTCTACCTCTGAGCCGTGCCCCAGACTCTCACTAGAGGTTTCCACAGCAGGTGCTCTGCTGTTGAACTATACCCTCAGCCCCTCACTAAGAGATTCTAGGCAGATGCTCTACCACTGAACTACACCCCCAGCCCCTCACTAGGGGATTCTAGACAGGTGCTCTACCACTGAGCCACACCCCCAGCCCCTCACTGGGGATTCTAGGCAGGTGCTCTACTATTAAGGTTTTCTTATCTCAGTTCATCTTTCCTGAAAATGCCATCAGACTCTCCAAGAGGCACTTCTCTTTTGATTCCAGATCCCATCAAGCTGATAGCCAATATCTCACACACACACACACACACACACACACACACCTGAAGAGCTTAAAAATAACATAAATAGAACCAAGGAGATGGTTCAGATAAAAATGCTTGCCATACAAGCCTGATGACCAGGGTTGGGTCCTTGGAACACATATTAAAGAGCTGTATGAGGTGACATGCATTATAGTCCCAACATTTCTAGAGGGTGGAGACAATAGAATCAACCTGAAGATCATTGGCCAGCTAGCCTGGAGGACACAGAAACAAGAGAGAAAGGAAAGGACCTGTGGTGGTTTGAATGTCATTGGCTCCCATAAGCTCATAGGGAGTGGCACTATTAGGAGATGTGGCCTTGTTGAGATAGGTATGGCCTTGTTGGAAGAAGTGTGTCACTGTGGAGGTGGGTTTTGAGGTCTCCTATGCTCAAGCTATGCCTAGTTCAGTTCACTTCCTGTTGCCTTTGGATCAGGATGCAGAACTCTCAGCTCCTTCTCCAGCACCATGTCTGCCTGCATGCCACCATGTCCCACCATGATGATAATGGACTGAACCTCTGAAACTGTAAGCAAGCCCCAATTAAATGTTTTCCTCTTTATGAGTTGCTGTGGTCATCATGGAGTCTCTTCACAGCAACAGAAACCCCAAGACAGGACCTATGCTTGAAAGTTGTCCTCTGATCTGTCATCTGGCCCACAGGCACATATGCATGTGTACACACACACACACACACACACACACACAAATAATAATAACAGTAATAATAATGATGACAGTAACAATAATAAATGAAAATTGATTAATTAAAAATCAGCCAATCAGAAGGAATTCTGTGCTGGGACCTGGACATACACCATTCTTTAGAAGCTCCTTGCTGACTCTGACACATGGTGACATTGACCATCATTTTGGGTGCTGTAATACCTTCTTCATCTCCCTGACCTGGACAAGGAATGTTCAAAAAGGATTTGCTCTGGAACTGCAGGACATGAGGGATAGCATTCATTTTCCCAGCTCTCCAGAGCGAGTCCAGCTAGCTATTCCCAGAAGACCACATAGTGCAAAACTAGAAAAGAATTATTCATGGAACTCAAGTACCAAGAAACTGAATGTCTGCTGAACTGGAGACAAGAGTTCCAGTTCACAGGGATAACTAATACGTATCCTGCCTGGCTCTTGGGGTGTTTATGACTCCCAAATGGGGATGTAGGTAGTAAAGCACAATATGGCTTATAAGGCTGTACAACAATGAATTATTGTGTCGGAATAATGTTGTCACCATTCTGGTGTTTTTGAGAGTATAAAATACAGTCAACATAAAAAACAAAGTTGTGTGAAGAGAAAAAACAAATTCTCTTGTTAGGCTCCTTTTCAACTAGAAAGTGGGTATAGAGGCATCATTAGACCCAGCCTGTGGACACATATGTATCATCCCAAGCCAACTTCAAAGTGAAGCATGGTATTGTAAGCGAGGGCACCATGAAACTGCCAAACTAACCACTCCACGGGTGCCTTTGAAAGAAAAGGTTTATTGTAAATATGAGAGAGAATAGCCAAGACATCTGGGGGAGTCCAAAGCAGCCACGGCTACCTCTCAGGGAGGCAGAGAGGGGAGGTGGACTGGCCATAGCCAGGGCTCTCTAAGGAAGCAGAGGGAAGAGTGAGGCTTGCCATTATAGAGAGAACCAGGTAGCTGCAGGTCGAGGGATGGAATCTCGAACAGCCTGGAACCTATAATGGTCGAGTGGGGTAAGAAGAGCCACAAGGCTAACATGGGGGCTTTGATATTCATAACAGGTGCGTGTTAATAGTGACTGGAGGAACCTGGAGGTTAGCATGGGCTTTGATATATAACCACAGGTATATGCCAAGAGAAGTGGCCCTTTCTGGCAAGCAGAAACCTGTTTCATATGTGTCTGAGGAATGCTGCCATCAATCCTTCTCTGCCTTTTGGAGTTTGGGACCTAACAGGTAGTATAGTTTGAATGTTAAGTGTCCCCCCACAGGCTCATGTGTTTTAGCATTTGGCCCCCAGCAGGTGGCTGCTATAGGATGGTCTGAATGTCAAATTACTCTGATTGGTCAATAAATAAAACACTGATTGGCCAGTGGCTAGGCAGGAAGTATAGGCGGGACTAACAGAGAGGAGAAAAGAGCAGGAAGGTGGAAGGAGACACTGCCAGCCACCGCCAGGACTAGCAGCATGTAAAGATGCCAGTAAGCCACGAGCCACGTGGCAAGGTATAGATTTATAGAAATGGATTAATTTAAGATATAAGGACAGTTAGCGAGAAGCCTGCCACGGCCATACAGTTTGTATGCATACAGTTTGTAAGCAATCTCTGTGTTTACTTGGTTGGGTTTGAGCGGCTGTGGGACTGGCAGGTGAAAGAGATTTGTCCTGACTGTGGGCCAGGCAGGAAAACTCCAGCTACAGGTGGCACTGTTTTTAAAGGCAGTAGAATCTTTAGGAGGTGGAGCCTCACTGGAGGAAGTGGGTCACTGAGGGTGGCCCTTGAGGTTTTATGGCCCCACGCCACTTCCTGTCCTCTCTCTGCTTCCTGACTGCAGACACTATGGCCAGCTGGGCCATGCTCCTGCCGTCCTTCTTAAGATATAAGCCAACATGTACCCTCAACTTCCTTGGTTGGTTTATTCAGGTTCTTTGTCACAGTAGTAAGACAAGCAGTCTGGAAGCCCTTTTCTCTCTCTCTCTCTCTCTCTCTCTGTGTGTGTGTGTGTGTGTGTGTGTGTGTGTGTGTGTGTGTATACACACATGCACATGTACACATGTAAGTGTATATGTGTGCACATGCAGAGGCCAGAGGACGACCTCTGGGTATTGTTTTTCAGGAGTCACCCACTTTGCTTTTTGAGACAGAGATGTCTCAATTAGGCTTACTGTTGCTGTGTTGAAACACCATGACCAAAGCAAGTTGGGGAGGAAAGGGTTAATTTGGCTTACTCTTCCACATCACTGTTCATCATCAAAGGAAGTCAGGACAGGAACTCAAGCAGGGCAGGAACCTGGAGGCAGAAGCTGATGCAGAGGCCATGGACCGGAGCGGCTTACTGACTTGCTCCCCATGGCTTGCTCAGGCTGCTTTCTTATAGAACCCAGGACCACCAGCCCAGAGGTGACCCCACCCACAATGGACTGGGCCCTCCCCAGCAGTCACTACTTAAAATGCCCTACAGGCTTGCCTATAGCCCAGTCTTATGGAGATATTTTCTGAAATGATGCTCCTTCCTCTCTGATCACTCCATCTTATGTAAAGTTGATATAAAACTAGCCAGCACAGGTCTCTCATTGACCAGAGCTCCCTGAGTAGCTTTAGACTAGCTGGGCAGTGAGCCCCAGGGGTCCTCCTGTTTCTAACTCCCCAAGGCTAGGATTACATGCACAAACCACCACCCTCATCTTTATTTTTTTAAGATTATAATAGAATTACATTATTTCTCCCTTCATTTTCCTCCTACCCAAACCTCCATATACCACTCCCTGCTCTTTTTCAAATTCATGACCCCTTCATTAATTGATATTACATATGTAATATGTATATCCGCTTTTTTGACAGCGGGTTCAGAGAATGAACTCAGGTATTTATGCTTATATAGCAATCACTTCACTGGCTGAAATCATCTCCCCAGCCCTGGAAGCTTCCAAATCAACCACGGCCTCTTTGAAAAGCCCCTGTCCACAACTGCATCCTGAGAAGTAGAGGTTCCAGGGCCCAGAAGGTGAGGTACAGCAGGTCTCCCACATGTTCAAGGATAGCTCAGAAGTGGAAGCCCAGATACCATAGGAAGCCTTGTAGCAAGAGAAGAATATGGACTCAGGTCTACAGATTTGAAAGACACAAATGAGGTGGGGTCCAAAATGTCCGGCCACCTGCTAGCTCCCACCTGTATAGCCCTGGATCTTGGATATAAGCCCAAGGAAACAAGAGACTCCAGCTAGACATAAATGAAGTTGTCTGCCACTTTGTGAAATGCATGCTTCAGAGAGGAATTAAACACTGAGCCAGGCATGGGGGCACATGCCTGTCCTCCCAGCACTGGGGAGGCTGAGGCAATATGATGCGTAGTTCAAAGTCAATCTGAGCTACCTAGAGAGACCTTATTGGCGAAAGGAGAGAGGGAGGGGGCGAGGGGGGAGGAAGGAGGGGAGGAAGGAAGGAAGGAAGGAAGGAAGGAAGGAAGGAAGGAAGGAAGG
>CABHPH010162195.1:25628-44775 GCA_902168325.1 Peromyscus nudipes | reverse complement strand
AGGAAGGAAGGAAGGAAGGAAGGAAGGAAGGAAGGAAGGAAGGAAGGAAGGAAGGAAAATTTAAAATCCATTATAAGAAAATAAAATACCATTTCTCCTGGTAGGAATCTGTAACTGGTTTCCTGCCTGCTCATGGGCAAACTTGTGGAAATGTGTTCAGCCCTGGGGAAGCCTGCGGCTGTCAGATTGGAATAATGATTTTCTTCACAGGGCCATGTCATTTGTCAAAATGTCATCAGCTCTGGTCCTGAGAAGGAATCGCAGTGCCAGAGGAAGCGGGAATGGACAGAGCTGGAGGCTACACAGGACTGCCTGAGTCTCCGGCCCCAAGCCGGGACCTGGGTGGGGTGCCGTGGTCTGAGGCTTCTGACCCAGGCACCTGTTGCCAGGGTCTGAACTTGACGCCACAAAGGGGCTTCCATCTCAGCGACAGAACCGCACCCATTCAAGATTCATAAACAACCTCGCCCGAATCTGTGCAGAACTTGCTTGAGGGTGCAGTACCTCTTTGATGGATTTTTTTTTTTTATGTTTTTTTCCCCAGCAGTTTCTTTCTCATCTTGGGCTCCTTTGCTACTCAAAGGCTGTCCTCTGACACCACATGGAAGCCAGCTTTCCCCCCAGAATCCCTTGCATCTTTCCCCCGCACAGTGCCTAAATACACACCCAGTGCCTAAATGTACATCCACAGTTCTTACCTCTCCTGTATGCACACACAGACTTCAGACGCAAATATGCAAATCCTGTCTTGCTGTCTCCCCATCTTGGGCAACACTAGGTCCCACTCCTTCACCCTGGGGTCCTTTTACTTTTCACCGTGAAAGTCACTTAAGGGAGGGAAGATTTATTTTAACTCATAGTTTTAAAGTCTACGGTCCATCATTGCATCAGGGACATGAGGCGCAGCTAGCTACATTGTATCCATAGTCAGGAAGCAGAGGCTGATAAATCCAGTGCTCAACTTACTATTATCTTTTTTTATTTAGTTCAGGACCCCAGCTCATGGGGGAGGTACCAGCTGCCTTCAGGGTAGGACTTTCTCTACTCAGTTAACTCAATCTAGACATTCCCTCACAGATAAGCCCCGAGGTGTGTCTCCTAGGTGATTCCAAACCTAGTCAAGTTAACAATGAAGTGTGACTGCCATCACAACCCCCTTTCAGAAAAGGACACCAGGCTCCACACTGTGACACAGGTCAGGAGCCTGGAAGTCAATCTCCGCCCAAAATGTTAGACCTTGGTCCAAATGTTTGCCAGATCATGCATTCTCCTCTTGCTTCTCTGCCATGACTCTAACCAAACCATCGTCATCTCTCACCTGAGTTATTGCAAGCAGATAGGACTTGGTGCATTTGCTGTCATTTTCTTTTTGAGGTAGGATCTTCTCCGTGATCGTTTTGACATTGTGACACAGCCTAGAATCACCTGGGAAGAGAGTCCCAATGGCCTATGGAGGTGTGGAATGATTACATTAATTGATGCAGGGAAGACCCAGTCCACTGTGGGTGGCACCATTCCCTAGGCAGATGGTCATGGACTGTGGGGATGTAGCGCATATGATGAGCAATAAGCATGCATGCATACATTTCTTTCTGCTCTTGACAGCCGCGGGGGTGGGGGGAGACACACGTGACTAGCTGTTTCAAACCAAGCTGCCCTGACTTCCTTGCTATGATGAATGATAACCTGGAATTGTGGGCTAAAATAAGCCCTTTCCCCCCATACATTGCTTCTTGTCAGGGTATTTTATCACAGCAACAGAAATGAAAGTATAACAGTCTTACTATTGTAGCCCACACTGACTTCAAACTCATGATGCCCCTGCTTCAGCTACCTAAGTGCTAAGATGATAAATACCAGACTTGGTCTCACTATTTAAATATATATATACACACATATATATATACACATATATCACATTTAATCTATTTATTGCATGTGTGTTTTGCGTGAGTGTGCCACAGTTCAGCAAGCCTCTATTAGTGAACTGAAGAGATGGGAGCAGGCATCTGTGATTAAAAGACCCTGGAGCCATGGCCTGGAGCTGGAGGCATCTGTCCCTTCAGTTTATAAATGAGCTCTTTCCCAGAGCCAAGCCAGGCAGCAAACCCCTAGGAAGCTGAGCACCAGCCTAGAGAAGGTTCATCTTTGCTGGCCGCCTTCAAGCTCAAGCCACTTCTTACAGAGCATGGGTACTATTTTAAGCGACCATTTGCAACTAGCTACCGTGATGACAAAGTCTCACCTATTTCCTTCACTCTGGGACTCAGAGCACTAAAAATGCTGAGCAGAGTAATTGCTTTCTTCAGCGTGAGGCTTGAGCTTTCTGAGGTATGTTACGTTCCAAATGGAAAGGAACCGTGAGAGAAACCATTGCCTCTGCTTCCTTCTTCTGGAAAAATCGGATTCCTTCTGGCTGCTCTGAGTCTGGAATTGGGGGTGGGGGAAGGGTTAATGATGGAGGACCAACTGAAGTCTGCTTCCAGGGTGCGGAGAAAGGACGTGGGGACAAGAAGGAAGAAATAAGACAACCACGTGACAACCAGCTCCCCGAGAACCAGGTGACATAGTCAGAGCAGTGGATAGACAGGTTACTGGTGGTCACTCCAAAAGGGGGACTCAGAGAAAGGTTCCTGAGATTGCTTCAAAGAAGGTGGTCATTCCATACGTGTGAGTCCCATGTCTGCCCCAGGCAGTGAGTGGGGACAGATGTTTGAGGACATCGTTCAAACCTCACCCTCTGGGACTGGTGAAAAAAAGAAACTTTTGAACTGTGTGTGTGTGTGTGTGTGTGTGTGTGTGTATGTTTGTGTGTGTATGTTTGTGTGTGTATGTGAGCGCATGTGTGTTTTAGTGTGTTTGTGTGTATGTCTTTGTGTGTGTGAGTGTGTTTGTGTGTTTGTGTGTGTGTGTGTGTGTGTGTGTGTGTGTGTTCCAGATATCAATCTGGGGTATCTTCCTCAGTTACATCCACCTTGTTTCTGAGACAGTGTCTCTCACTGAGACCTGGAGCTCACTGATTGGCCCAGCTGTCCCAGGCATCCTCCTGCCTCTGCCTCCCCAGTGCAGGTATCACAAACATATACATCATACCTAGATTTTTTTTTTTTTGTTTCAGCATGGGCTCTGGGGACTCAACACGGGTCCTTGTGTTTGTTCACTAGGCACTTTACCAGCTGAGCCGACTCTCCGGCATCTTAGAGGTTCTTAATGTTAGGGGCCAATGTCTTCTTTCTCACAATAAGGGCAGGGCAGAGCAAACCCATCCTTAGCTCCTTCTTGGCATTCTAAATCACCACACAAGCCTCTCAAGTCCTGGCTGTGATTATTTTCAGGCCACAGAGAAAGGGAGAGGCTAAGGAATTCTCTTTCATTTCACTCTATCAATAACTGAACAGCACGGTAGGTCTGAAATATTGATGGACATACACACACCGAGTGCATTCGGGGGCAGAAGAAGGTGGGTGAGATGGTCATTTTCAAGTCTGCTGACTTGGACCTTTGCTGGAAAAAAATAGCTAAACAGTTTGGGGTCGGGAGAAATGAGAGAGATGAAGGTTCCTCTGGGCGTTTGTGATCTGCTAGGGATGCCCCAGAAATCCATGGCTTCTTCCAGATCACAGAACACGATGCTTTCCTGATGAGGTGAGGGGTGTGTCTGTTAGTTACCGTTCCATGGTGCAATAAAATATTATGACCACACACCACTCAGGGGAAAGGGGTTTATTTTGGTTTCCAGCTAAAGAGGGTTAGAATCTATCATTGCAGGGAAGACACGATAACAGGCTGGAAGGCGTGGTGGCAGGAGGCGGAAGCTGACTGATTACTTTGCATCCATACACAGGAAGCACACAGAGAGAACAGGAAGTAGGACCCTTTAAGGATAAAGGGTTCATAACATTCCCAGAGGGCATCATCAACTGGAACCAAGCGTTTAAATACATGAGCCTGTGCAGGACATGTCTCATTCAAAGCACCACTCAGTGCTGCTCACCGACACAACCCCACCAATTCCTTGTTAGCCGTCATTACCATTTTGTGCTGCGCCTCCTGCCATGAGCATGCATTGACACTGGTTCCCCAATAGGTGGCGATCTCAAAGAAGGCTACGGAGTCCATCATTAAAAGCAAGGAAACAGTACTCCGAGGCCTCCACATCAGTGCCTGCCTCCAGGTTCCTGCCCTGACTGCTTAGGGATGGACTGTGATACGGAACTGTAAGCCAAAATAAACCCTTTCCTCCCCAAGTTGCCTTCGGTCATGGTATTTTATCACAGCAATAGAAACCCTAATAAAGTTACTGTGTGTATTCAGTGTGTGTGTGTGTGTGTGTGTATACATATGTCTATAAAGTATTGTTAAATTTTTAATTCTTTCCTTCATTACCAACTTATTTTAAATGTTTAACTATGTGGGGTTGTGGGGGGTTTAATTATGTGTATATGTGGTTCTGTGGGGGTCTATGTGTTGGGGGGGCTGTGGAGGGGCTGTGGGTGGGTCTGTGCACACGAGTGCAGTTGCCTGAGGGGCCCAGAGGAGTTGGAGCCCCTGGAGCTGGAGTTAAAGGCAACTTTAAGATGCCAGTCACTGGCGCTGACACTGAGCTCGGGTGCTCTGTGAACCCAGCGTGCGATCCTAGCCACTAAGTCATCTCTCCAGCCCCTCATTACCCATTTTCACAATTGTGAATGTACCCGTGGGCCAGCAAGATGGCTCAGAGGGGAAATTCAATTGCCACTAAGCCTGACGTCCTGAGTTCAATGCCCAGAACCCTCACAGGAGGAGGAGAGAACTGACTACCACAAGTTGTTCCCTGACCACCACAGTAGACTGGAGCATACACATAAACTTTTAAAAACAAAATGTGTCTATTACATAATACTTTTCAGAATGTTCTTCCATTTCCAGCTCCTGGCAAGCCAGTGCAATTCAGCTTCAACTTGCTCTCTCTCATGTGACTTATAATTTATTCCTCTCACTTCCAGTTATTATCTCCATTCCTCTGGCGAAGGCACACACCTTCTATATGTGTTTCCAGGACAATTGGACTATGGGAAAGTCTCTAAAGAACAATTTTATATTTGATCCAATCAGGTCCTCAGGGCTTTCACTAGTCAGTACAAGTTTCATTTTATACTTGGGTTTTATTCTTCTTTTGTTTGTTCTGGTGCTGGGGATCAAATCCAAGGTCTTATGTATGTTAGACAGACATTCTTGCTAAGCAATAACCCCAGCCCCTCACTGGGGGATGCTAGGCAGGTGCTCTACCACGGAGCCACACCCCAGCCCCTCACTGGGGGATTCTAGGCAGGTGCTCTACCACTGAGCCACATCCCAGCCCCTCACTGGGGGATTCTAGGCAAGCAAGCTAAATGAGCATCACCCAGAGTTTTATTTCTCTGTTCAAAATTCTTACCCAACATGGTGGCATAAACTGAAGCCATGGCCTGGCCCAGCTGGGCTTCTGTCCCTCCACTCTGTCAATATTGAAGCCAAGGCGCTGGTGAAAGGTCATCCCATGCTGAGACAGTTGTGGGAAAGATGAAGTGTCTCTCTGCCTTAGAAATGCTCAGTGGCTCATTTACCCAGGTATCTTTGGAAGGACCCCAAGTTACCCACTTTCAATTGGAAGACAGTTACCCACGAACTCCTCAGCAGTTGGTAATCAATCTCCTCTGCCCACTATGGTAGGCACGGTGAAGCCAGTCCAAGCTCCCTTTGCTGACCATGATTGCTTAGCCAACCACCTAAGGATAGAGCCTACGGTGTCTTCATGTCAGATACTCATGTGGGGCTCTGTGGGAGCCAAAGCTGGCCGTGTTTACGTGCTCTTTTTAGCCAATGAGCCTGACAGGATCTGGGGAAGATTTTGCTTCGCTGTCAAAGAGGAAAAACAAAAAGCTCCTAAAATACCACTTTCAGGCTGGGGATGGAGCTCAGCTGGTAGAGTGCTAGCCTCCAACACACAAAGCCCTGGATTTGCTCTCCAACACTGCATACCCCAGGCCTGTGGGGACATCACTGTAATCCAAGCATTTGGAAGGCTGAGGCAGGAGGATCGGGAGGAGTTCGAGGTAAGCTTGAGCCACAGATCTCGTAAAAATGGGAAATAAAAGAGGAAGAGGTTGAGAAAGAGGAAGAGAAGAAGAGAAGGGGAGAGAGAAGGAGGGGAGGGGAGAGGGAGGGGAAAGAAAGGGAAGGGAGGAGAGGAGAGAACTTTGGGGTAAGAACAAAGACATGAGGCTCACTGTGGCTTGCCGGCTGCCAGCCTAGCTCCCCGTCCATTGACAGACTATCTCGAGGCTGAGAATGATGGAGCAGGACACTTGACATCATCTGGCATGCGCATGACTATGTGTACCACCGACCCTCCACACACATGCATATATACTGTGTACACATACACACACACACACACACACACACACACGCGCGCGCGCGCGCGCGCGCGCGCACGCCAAAGAAAGGAAGCCCATATCCCAAGGTGCATCCTAGAATCCATATTTGGAGGGCATCAGTGTACTGATGGTGAACGGCCTCCAGCAGGATTATCATCATCCACAGAGAATGAAGTAAGTCTGAGAAATCCTCCCCATCTGAGCACCGAGGCACCAACTTTTGGAGTCCCTCTGGCACAAGGTAAAGCCTCAGCTGGAGGAAGCCTCGGCCTCAGAGGAGGAAGTGGAGGAGTCAGAAGCGGGTGGGGCTATGAGCCAGGAGGCGGGGCTATGAGCCAGGCGAACCAACCTTCAACGACTCAAATTCTGTTCTGATTTCACACCCCGTATTCCTCCACAGACACCCCCGTGTGAACCCCTTCTGGAGGATGAACCCCTCAACTTGCTCCTCATGCTGGCCCCTCCCCGTCTCCCCAGCATCTCGGCAGGTTGGGAATCACACCTCGCAGGACTACTGGTCAAAGAGACTCATACCAGAATCCATGGGTCAGAATCTTCCCATGCCCTTAGCTTCACAGTTTGCTTGCATTATTTTTAACAACTGAAAAAGGAAAGAGGAGTTTAAGGCCGAGATGTTCAGCTGGTTTATGCGATCAAACTTCCTGCCTGGGGCCTGCTATGGTTTGCCCCCTTCTTTTCCATTCTTGGGGGAAATAGATGGTGCAGACCCTACAGTTCAGCGGGGCTAGCTTTGGCCCTGAGCATGCGCACCCGGCACTAGGCTGCGGGGCAGGAAGGGGAGAGTCCAGATGGTCTTTGGCTCAAGGAAGATGGCTGATATCAGCAGCCTGTCTGCAGCAGGGTGGAAATGGGAAATTGGGGCCACGCAATAGATTTGTTCTTGGCTGACCCTCAGCCCTACTCTGGTAGCTTCATTTTAAATTTAAGATAGAAAGTTGTCTCACAGAAGAGAGACCTACATATATCCTCGCCATTGCTGACATTTGGCAGCCGAACTCTACCGGGGGAGGATGTGGGGAGTCCATGCCCTTTAGAAGAAGTAGTAACAGTGACAAGCAGCTGTCACAGGCCCTCAACCTCTCCACAGGGGCAGAGGAGCACAGTCCAGCCTGGCCATCTCATGACTCACAACTACGGGTCAGCAGAATGAACCTATCCCGAGGGGTCAGGTGGCCAGGCTGGTCTGCATAGCTTTTGAAGCCTCACTGTTGGGAGTTTTCAGGCAAGAAAGGCTGCAGCACCATTCTCTACAAGTGCCAGCCAAGCGCTCTGTATCCCATGGGTCTCTGCATCCCTTCGGGGCAAAGATCCAAGCTTGGATTTCAGCATTTCAGGGATGCTAAGGGCCTTTCCTGAGAGCATCCAGAGAGGCGACAGCTGAGAGCTGGGTATGCAGTTCAGATGGTGTCTGTCTAGTGTGGTGGGTTTGATCCCCAGCATCATATAAACCTGGTGTGGTGGTGAACAGTATAGTAGCCCTTAGAAAGTTGAGACAGAAGTTCAAGGTCAGCCTAAACAACATATCCTATCAGAAGAGGGGGGGCAGAGGAAGGGAAGGGGGAGAAAGAGGGTGCAGGAGGAAGAGGAGGGGGAAGGAGGAGGAAGAAAAGGGGACATGGCTCAGTGGTTGAGTGCTTGCCTAGTGTGTGAGAAACGTTAGGTTCAGTCCTTAATTCAATGAAGAGAGGGAGGGAGGGAGGGAGGAGGGTGAGAGGGAGGGAGGGAGGGGGAAGGGAGGGAGGGAGGGAGGGAAGGATGGAGCAGAGAAAAATGAATTCTTATTTTTCTTATCTCTGTGGCAGAAATACCTGACAAAGACAATATTTAGAGATACTATTTAGCTCAGGCTATCCTTGAACTCATCATAGCAACCCCTCTGCCTCAGCCTCCTTGTGCTGAGACTGCAAGTCTTGTCCCCACATCCAGCCGCGTGACAGAAACAACTGAAAGGAGTAAGTTGGCGTTTTGTCTTGTGTTTTCAGAACGTCTCCATCCCCTGTGTCAGGAAAGACATGATGGAGCAAGTCCATCTTTGGTTGTTGAGCAAGGAGCAGTGGCTTGTCCATGTGGCGCTAACAAGGAAGCTGAGGGAGCAGGCTGCAAGCCAAGCTGGGTCTCACCTTCCAAGCCCTGGCCCCGACTGAGCCAACTTCTGCTCCCCAGCCTTCAGAACCACCAGCTGAGGACCAAGCACTCAAAAGGGAGAGCCCGTGGGGACTTGTCAGTTTTAAATTATAGCCCTGCACATATGCCCGAGGTTTGTTTCTGTGGCTGTGATAAAAAGCACCTGTCAAAAAGCAACTTAGGGAAAAAAGGGTTTATTCAGCTTGCAACTCCGGGTTACAGTCCATCATGGTTGGGAAATTCTGGCAGGAACTTGAAGCAGCCAGTCACATCACATCCAGTCAAGAGCTGTGAGTAATGAATGTGTGCATGCTCATTAGTGCTCAGCTCACTTTGTCCATTCATCCGCAGTTTAATGGCCAGCCTAGGGAAAGGTGCCACCCATGGTGGGCTGGGTCATCCCACCTCAATGAAGGCAATTAAGACAGTCTCTCAGACATGCCCACAGCCTAGCCTGACCTAAACAATCCTTCGTTGAGACCCTCTCTATAGGTGACATCAAATTGACAACTAAAACTATCACAGCATGAAGCTAGGGAGATGGCTCAGTGGTTAAGAGCACTGGTTGTTCTTCCAGAGGACCTGGGTTCAATTCCCAGCCCCATGTGGTGGCTCACAGCTGGTTGTTACACAATTCCAGGCGTCTGATGCCTTCTCTGGCCTCCAAAGGCACCGCATGCACACAGTATACAGACATACATCCAGGCAGAACACTCAAACACATAAATACATTTTAAATGTTGTTGTTGTTTTTGAAAAACTATTATAATGTATGCCAAATATGTGCAATCCAGAAGCAGTACCCCTTGTATACAGCTTGGGGGAGACTTTCCCACACAGGCTCAGAAGGTAAGCCTGAGAAAACTCTTAGCAACATTGTTTATAAAAAACCCAGCTGGACACACTCCAAATGTCTGTCAACACTGGATGGATTGAGCAGGTGCTGGATGGAATAACTGGCCATATGTGGGTACTGCAAAACTCTACAATGAAATAAACAGAAATACCCATTTCCCACTGGTCTACATAAGCCAGTCTCAAAAAATACGACATCAAGTAAAAGAAACAAGCGTCAGAGAAGCCACATTCAAAAATGCCCAAAGAGCCTGGCATAATGATGTACATCTGTCATCTCAGCACTGGAGACGGAGGCAAGAGGATCAGAAGATCAAGGTCATGCTGGGTACATGAAGAGTTAAGGGTTAGCCTGGGCTACATCAGACTCTGTTAAACACACACACACACACACACACACACACACACACACACACCAGGGGGGCAGTAAACTAACAGTGGATAAAACTAAAGAAAATTGAAGGGCTGAGAACACAAATTTAGTATCTCTGTTTTCTCTGGGAAACAGGGGCATGAATAGGTATCATTAGGTATGATTAGGCATTATTAGGGAAAGCATCCTGGGCACTCTGTGGTATAAGTAAGTTTCCACTTTTTCCCCCCTGCCCCTTTTTTGCAGTACTAGAGGTTGAATTTAGAGCTCTGTCTATGCCAGGCAAGTGCTGTACCATTGAGCCACACCCCAGCCCCTCACTGGCAGATTCTATGCAGGTCCTCTGCCACTGAGCCACACCCCCATCCCCTCACTGGGGGATTCTAAGCAGGTGCTCTACCACTGAGCCACACCCCCAGCTCCTCACTGGGGATTCTAGGCAGGTGCTCTACCACTGAGCTATATCTTCAGCCCTCTTTTTACTCTTTGTTTATGACCTGCCCAGGCTAGCTCTGATCTCTGTAATCCAGGAAGGCCTTGAACCTGCCGTCAGTAACAGAGATAATCTCTTTGAGGCTTCTCTAGATGGTAGGACTTGCCTACAGTGTGACAAGGTCCCAGAAGATGGCAGTGACTTTGCCTAGAGAAGAAGGAGTAAGATGATGAAATCATGAAAGGTAAGAGTAGCCAGGACTCACAGGAACAGAACAGACTCTTAGGAGGTGGCCCACAGCAGTGTGGATTAGCCCATCCTCCAAACATGGTCTCTTGATTTCTGTTTCCCTCCCAAAGGTTCCCTGCAGTGATTCCCAGTTTTTCACTAGAATTGAAGTCTTTGGCAGGGCTATCCTCCTGCTGTCAAATTCTTGTAACCCAATTCATTCCCGTGAGCTGCCATTAAAAAGCCTGTCAGGACTTGTTAGATATCAGGGTCACTGAGAAAAAAAATACTAACAAATATGGCTTGTGGGAGGGCTGGATGTCAAGATCCCAGGAACCCCACAGAACCCTGCCTGGTGCTCACCTTAAAGGATGTACCCATGACACATCCACTCATTCCTAATCTCCTCTGTCTTGGGGCAGCCTCCTCCTCCTTTTCCATCAAATAGTCTGAGTTTTCCATAAGTGAGCGCACTCAGTTAAAAAGGCCCTGCTGGAGCTGGGGATGTGGCTCAGTAGGCAGACTGCTTGCCTAGCATGCATGAAGCTCTGTACTGTGTAAACACAGCAAGTTGCTGTCTACCTGTAATCCTAGAGCTCAGGAGGTAGAGGCAGGATGACCATCTTTGACGACATAGTGAGGTTGTGGCCAGCCTTGGCTACATGAGACCCTTCTCAAACAACCAACCAAACAAAAAACTTAACAAAAGCAAAAAAAAACCAACAAGCAAAACACAGAATAAGCTAGAGAGGAATTGAACAGACACAGTGTGTCTGACCATTCCCCAGGAGGGCCAATCTGTCCAACCAAATATCACAGGTCCAAGACAAACTCACATATAGTTCACAATTTTATTCATGCACTCATTTATCCCACAACTATTTATTGAGTGTCTGAGTACTCTAAAAATTCCCAGTGTGGGTAGGAAAACAAATGAGAAAGAGAGACTTATTCATCAGAACTTATTCCTTCGTATCTGACCAGAACCCACTTCCGCCAAGTGCAAGCCAAAAGGAGGCCCTATTGATTCCTGGATTTGGGCAGTGCCAACATCACACAAAACTGGATGCTGGGACCCAAATGAATCCCTCTTGAGATTCTTTCTCTCCATTTTGGTTTCGATTTCCCCCGATGTGATGGTCCAGTTTTGTCAACTTGATATAGTCTAGAGTGACCTGACATTTCCGTTGCTTTTCTGTGACTGTGGAATAAAACCGTGACCAAGGCTACTGATGGGAGAGTTTATTTTTGTGTGCTGTTCCAGAGAGAGGGTCCATAATGGTGGAGCGGGAGGCGTGGCAGTGGGTGGCCAGAGCAGGAAGCTGAGAGGTCACAGCTTTATCCACAAATACATAGCAGAGAAAGAGAAAGAGAGAGAGAGAGAGAGAGAGAGAGAGAGAGAGAGAGAACACTGGAAGTGGGGCAAAGGTGGTCATCTTCAAAGCCCACCCCCATGCATTTCCCCCAGCAAAGCTAAAGGTTCCCTAACCTCCTCAAATGGCACCAAATGTTCAAATACTTGAGCCAATAAGGGACACTTTTCATTCAAAGTATCACACCTAAGAAGATCTCAATGAGGGATTGTCCAGGTCAGGTTGGCCTGTAGGTGTATCTGTTGGGAGATTCTCTCAATTATGTTAATTGAAGTGGGACTCTCTACCCACTGTGGGTGGCACCATTCCTTAAGCAGGGGCTTATGAACTGTAATAAGTGTAGAGAAAGTGATCTGATAAGCATTGTCATTCATGCATGCATTCTCTCTCTCTCTCTCTCTCTCTCTCTCTCTCTCTCTCTCTCTCTCTCTCTCTCTCTCTCTCTCTCTCTCCCCTCTTGGCTGTGGATGTGACTGGCTGCGTCTAGTTCCTCCCAAATTATATTCCCCTGAGTGATAGACTGTGACCTGGAACTGAGAGCCAAATAAACCATTTCTCCCTTAAGTTGCTTTTGTTAGGGTATTTCATCACCAAAGTAGAAAAATGAAACGACAGACATCCATTACACGTCTCCTGAAGCCATACAGTTAATGCAAGGCTCTACCTGAGACAAGGTGGAGAAATAATCAGATTCTCTAAGAAGCAGCAATATCTTCTCATGAGCATAATCATTGTATGATTGCAGAGGAAATTGAAGCTACCCTGCCCACATGACAAGGACAGAGGTCCGTGCTACAGTCCCATGCCATCTGATGCCACTGTCCTCCACTTGTATACTCTTCCTTTGTGGTGTGAACTCTGTTCTTATGTGAGCATCACTCTCATCCATCCTGAGCATCACTATCCATCCTGTTCTGTCCTAGAAAGTCCTAGGCAAACTGAAGTGGTTGGTCACCCTAGCTCTTCCCTGCTGTCAACTCTTGGCTCTCTGAAACCCTCCGGCTACTTCATCCAAATTAACAGCATGCCCCATAGACAACAATCTTCTCTTTGCCCCATTCCTTGACCCACCACATTGGAAGGCCTGTTACACTCACACACTGCATTCTTGCAACTAACTATATGATTAGTTCTGCAGTAATCCTGTGAAAACAGCGTTCTATTTCCATGAAAAATGTTTTGTTTTGTTTGTTTGTTTGTTTGTTTGTTTTGTGTGTGTAGGTTTTAAAAGATGGCTCAGTGGCTAAGAACATGTACTGTTCCTCATGAGGATCTGGCTTTGGTTCTCAGCAACCATGTTGAGACTCTCAACTGCTCCAACTCCAGTTCCAGGGGATCTGAAACCTCTGGCCTCGGATGGTCCCTGTGCTTGTATACACACATACACATACACATACACACACACACACACACACACACACACCGGTTAAAATAAATCTTTAAAATGTAAAAATTGCACTTATTTATCTGTGTGTATATGTTATGTGTTATGTGTGTGTACAAGGACGACATGCAGAAGTCACTTCTCTTCTTCCACAGTCTGGGTCCTGGGGACTGAACCCAGGCTGTCAGCAGTGAGCACTGTTAATCACTGGGCCATCTCACTGGCTCATTTCATTCCCATTTTAAAGATGAGAAGATGGACTTTTAAAGAAACTGATAATTTATCTAAGACCACAAGGCGATTGAGTGGAGACTGGGGAGCATTGTATCAGGTGTTTTAGGTGAGCATAGCTTTCTCATAACCATGCCACACACCCCAGTTCTGGCCAGTGCAATGGGACATGACATCTGTTAGAGGAATGTGAGCAGGGTTATTCTTATTTCCTTTGTGGGCTTGTTGTGGGCTCATATATCCTGTGCTTTCATGGTTGTCTTCCAAATGAATCATCTCATTAAAGAGTAGTTTTCTGAGTAGGGGGGGGGGTGGTGGTGCACGCCTTTAATCCCAGCACTCAGGAGGCAGACCCAGGCAGATCTCTGTGAGTTCGAGGCCAGCCTGGGCTATAGAGTGAGATCCAGAACAGGCACCAAACAACACAGAGAAACCCTGTCTCAAAAAAACCAAAAAAGAAAAAAAGAGAGTGGTCTTCAGGACAAATGTCCCAGAGGTACCTGGGGCTCCTGAGCGCACACATTTGATGAGCATCCTAGCAGTGCCTCGTGGCAGCAGATGTGGATTTCACTCAAGGTGTTCTGTGCTTCAACGTCTCTCTAAGACTAGAGTCCAATTTCCTCCACTCAGGCTGGCCTCGCTTTATAGCCTAGAATGATTTTGAACTTCTGATCCTCCTGCCTCCACCTTGCTGGGATTACAGGTACACACCACCACGCTGAGTTTATATGGTCCAGGGCCTGACACAAGCTAGTCAAACACGCTGCTGAATTAACTACATCCCCACCCAAAACCAGAGTCCTGAGAACAGCATTTATCTTTCAAGCTTTCTTTTCCCCTAACATTCACAATCCAAGCCACACATGTCCATGTTTAGTAAACACGTCTGGTTTGCATTGATTTTATAGCATTTCAAGGTGCCCAAATACAGGCTCCTGAATCAAACCACCATGCCTTTGAGTAGCGGGTATTGTCTGATTAATGAAATCATCATAAACATATTGAGTTTACTTGATAATAAGTAATTACAATCAATTGATAATGAAGAGAAACACAGAATCACTTAATCGAGAGTAATTGGGTTGAATGACAAACTTAGACACCTGATTAAAATTAATTGTATTACCGGGATGGCCTTGGAATTCCAATTGAAGGTAATTAAAACCTTCGAAGGTAAGGAAAGATTGATTCCTTTGTACGGCTGTCCAGGAACATACAGTATTCTTGCAGGCCATTTTTAAGCTACATTAAGAAAAACGACGATGGCATAACCGTGGGAGAGCTGCTTGGATGAAAAGCAAAAGCCGGGTTAATTTGAACGAGCAAATATTGAACCTTTCTCAAGAAGAAAACCATTTAATCTGGAAGCTCAGGAGACTTCGCTAACTAATTGAGGATTTGGATCGGAGGAAAATGCAAAATGAGCATTTTGTGGAGCATTTAAAGTGACGAGTGGGTCACCAGCACAGACCCCAGGTAAGACCTCTTTCTGAGGTCTGCTCAGCCAACCTGGGAGTTCCCAGAGGTTAGATTCATAACCAGCTCTATCACTGCTTCCCAGTTTTTGGTGTAATTAAATATATATATATATATATATATATATATATTCTTATTACAATGCAAATTGTGGACTGGATAAGTAGCTTAGTGTACAAGTGGGAGAACATAGGTTCAAATCCCAGCACCCACATAAAAGCCAGGCATGGCCACACATGCCTCTAACCCTAGTATTGTTAGAGGCAGAGTTGGGAGGATTGCTAGGGCTTGCCATTCTGGCTTCAGGTGCAGTGGGAGACCCTGCATCAGAGGACAAAAGTGGTGAGTGATAGAGCAGGATGCTGGACATCCATGTGTAAACACACATACATACACACACACACACCCTGCACAATAAAAATAATTAAAAGGTAATGAGAAAGCATGATGTCAGAAGGATCGTAGGAAAAGCCCCAGACCTCATTCCCTCAGATACAGACTGAATCTGGTGGTGTAGGTTCAGTACCCCAACACTTAGGAGGCTGAAGCAGGAGGATCAGATCATGAGTTCAAGGTCAGCCTGGGAAAAATAGCCAGGAAAAGACAAGACAAAATACCTACGTACTATGCGATGATTAATCTTTATTGTCAATGTGACTGGACTTGGAAATCACCTAGGAGATACACATCTGGGTTGGGTGTGAGTGTGTTTAACTGCAGTGGGAAGACTCACCCTGGATATGAGCAGCACCATCCCATGGGCTGGGGTCCAAAACTAAATGAAATGGAGAAAATAGGGCCGATGAACATCGGCATTCACTCTCTGCTGCTGCTGCTTCTTCCCTTGTAGACACAATGTGGCCCAGGCTTTCCTGCTATGACAGACGACTACCTCTTCAAACAGTGAGCCAAATAAACCCACCCTTCCTTCAGTTGTCTACTTATGTATTTTCATGTATGTCTGTGCCTGTGAATGAATGCCAAGCTTAGGCAGGTACCTGCAGAGACCAAAAGAATGCGTTGGATTCCCTGGGGCCGGGATCACAGGTGATTATGTGCCGCCCAATATGGGTGCTGGGAACTGAACTGGGGTCCTCCACAAGAACAAGTGCTCTAACTACTGAGCCGTATCTTCAACAGCCCTGAAGTTGTTTCCGCCATGCATACTGCCAGAGCAGCTATTTGTAACCTAATGTTGTGGCCACCGTTTGCAATGGTACCTAGAAGAGAGGGCCAAAAATAACGCGTTGATTTTACCCATAAACGACCACACTTACTGAGTGGCAGGGTGCCATGTGCCTGGTGGGCACCACCTAAGTTTTCAAAGAAGTCACTCCTATCTGCTGTCTACAAAGGATTCACCTTAGATGGTTGGTTGCTTTCGTGTTTCACCTAGCCTGGAACTCACTCTGGGCCAGCCTCAAATTCACGGTCCTATTACTTCGGTATCTCAAGTACTGGGATTACAGGTATGCACATCACAATTATGCTTTGTTATTGCCTCTTTGTTTGTTTTTATTTTTAAGATAGGTATTTATTTTTTTGCTTTTTGAGATAGGGTTTCTCTGTGTAGCCCCAGCTGTTCTGGAACTAACTCTGTAGACCATGCTAGCCTCAAACTCAGAGATACACTTGCCTTTGCCTCCTGAGTGCTGGAATTAAAGGCGTGTGCCACCACCACCCAGCAGATACACGAAATTTAATTATAAAAAGTTAAATTATAACATGTTCCCATTCCCTTTCCTCCCTCCAAAATCCTCCCGTATACCACTCCCCACTCTCCTTCAAAGTTATAGCCTATTTTTCATTAATTGTTATTGCATGCACATATGTATTTGTATATACACATATATTCCTAAATATAACATACTGAGTCCATATAATGATACTTGAATGTTTTAAGGGCTGACCATTGGCACTGGACAACTAATTGGTGTGCTCTTCCCTGGGGAGGACCACCTCTCCTGCTCCCAGATTTACTCAGATGCCCAGAGTTCTTTGTGCAGGGTTGAGGCCTCATGGACTTTTTCTCATGCTGTTTGGCATGTTTGTTGATGTCCTCTGTGTTCAGCTCATATTTGGGCAGTCATGTTGGTGAGAGTTTGTAGGCACAGCTTCTGATGTTACTAGGAGAAACAATCTCACAGAAAACTCCCAGATCCTCTAGCTCCTGCAATATGTATACACTCTCTGCCCTAACGTCCCAAGAGCTGGGGCATGGGGATATTTTAGAGATGCATTCATTGGGGCTGGGCTCCACAACTCTGCATTTTGATTAGGTATGGCTTTCTGTAGTGATCTCTGTCCATTGCAAAGAGGATGTTTCCTTGATGAGGGTTGACGGCTACACCTACCTGTAGATATAAGGACAAGCGTTTATAGACTTTTGTTAAGAAATATGCTGGCTTAGTAAATTAGTGCTTACAGATTCTCCTCCAGTAATCATGATTTCACCAGCACTGAATGGTTTACTAGGTTTCCAGTACTAGGCATGGTACCCCTTTTATTGGGTGGATCTTAAGTCCAATTAGAGAGCTGCTGGTTACCACCGAGGTATGTGCCACTACTGCCCCTGTTGGGTTACTGTGCCATGTTGGTTGGTTGGTTGGGTGGTTGTTTTTAAAGAAATCTCACCTTGTGGTTCAAGAGGGATTTACCATGGAAGATACAGATTACCAGGGCTGGGGTGATGGCTCAGCAGTTAAAAGTGCCTGATGCTCTTCCAGAGACCTGAGTTTGGGTCTCAGTACCCACATCAGGTGGCTCACAACTACACACATACACATAATTGGAAATGAAACAAAGCTTAGAAACAACAAACAAAAACCAGGTACCTTTCAGTGACTAGTTTGCACTTGAAGGCTTTCTAACAGTGTTCTGCACATGGTAGGATTTTTCTCTTGGGATAAGGGAGGGAGGAACAGACACATTGCATACACTGTCAACAATAGAGAGGAGAAACTCTAGATGTACAAGGTTTGCAAATTAAGGACATGTGAATCTATTACCTTTTATTCCCCTAAGAGTCCCTGTTTCTATTTTACTATGCCAGACGCCTGCCTGGCTCAGATCTGTAGACAGCAGACTGTGGAACACCTCAGCTCCTAAATGATAGAGAATACCGAAAGGAGCTCACAAAAAAAAAAATATATATATATATATATAGTCTAATAAGAAAGAGAAAAGGAAGAATAAGATAAAAGATTCAGATAACTAAAATTATTAATAAAACTAAGACATTAAGCTAATGCCACAGAAATAAAGAAGGATTATAAGAGAATGTCATGAAGAAAATAAACAGATTGGTAATATAGAAGAAACAAATGGATTCCTAGAAATATGCAAAGTACTAAGTCTTAATCGTCAAGAAGTAGAAAATACGAATAGACATATCCCTAGTAAAGGAATTAAATCAGACTTTTAAAACCTCCCCACAAAGAAACCCCAAAGACCAGATGGTTTCACTGGAGAATTCTACTCAACCTTTAGAGAAGAATTAATGCCAATTCTTCTCAAACGCTTCAAAAAAAAAAATCAATGAGCAAGGAACACTAGGAATTGTTCCAAATTTGTTTGATGATTTCAGCATTTTTTTTCTGACACAAAAGCCAAAGACACTGTAAGGAAATTGAAGACCAACATCCCTGATGAATACTGATGAAGAAATCACAAGCATTCACACACACACACACACACACACACACACACACACACACACACTCACACACAAGCAAACTGGAAGTACATTAAAAGGCTAATTCAACATGGCCATGTAGTATATATTCCTATGATGCAAAGATAGTTCTGTCTACAATAATCAGTCGTGGTGATAGACCACACTAAGAGAATGAAGGGGAAAGTTACATGATCATCTCAACTGATCAAGACTAAGTATGGGGCCGAGTTCAACCCTCCTTCATGTGTGTTGTGGAATACCACAGCAGTGGCAAAGGCATTAAGTGTGCAAGCAGACTCCTCCATGATAGGAGTCAAATCAAGCTGCCACCACGTATCTCATCATTAATGAAATGGGGCCAGACTAGGAGGTCAGCACTGGCCTCTGCTACTTGGAGACTGGACCAGCAGCGGTGATTGCTGGAGGTGGCATAAAGATGAAAGGGGAGAACCAACTCCACAAAGTTATCCTCCGACTTCCATGTGCACATCATAGCCTGTGCACACTCATACACACACACACACATACAGAGAGAGAGAGAGAGAGAGAGAGAGAGAGAGAGAGAGAGAGAGAGA
>CABHPH010162195.1:15049-25618 GCA_902168325.1 Peromyscus nudipes | reverse complement strand
AGAGAGAGAGAGAGAGAGAGAGAGAGAGAGAGAGAGAGAGAGAGAGAGAGAGATTAAACACTAAACCACTGTTTTCCAACTATACAGTTGGGACTCCAGGGAATGTGGGTGGGAATGAACACGGAAAGTGTGAGATAATGGTGAAAGGAACCCAGCATTGAAACAGGCCAAGTATGACACACGTTCTCTAAGCAGGCCTCCCAGCTACATGGAGAGCTAAGTGTGCACAAAAAAATTCACATGGACATGTTTGCAGCAGCTTTATCCAGCACACCTAAGCCTGAATATTATCTTAGACGTTCTTCGATGGGTGAGCAAGCCATCCTGGCATCAGGGAAGAGATACACCGTGGTCAGCTTGATCATTCACTCATTACTTTCTGGGACATTTCCAGGTGGTTGAATACACCAGTGGCTTTGTTTAGTTGTTTGTTATTAATCGTAAAGACAGAATATTGGGATGCAACCAAGGCTGGCCATGATCTTGGGAGACCGTGTCGCAAAAACTTAGCTACCTACACAACCCACTGAGCCATCCCACCAGCCTGGGAGTAATGTTTTTGTTTTATTCTGGCTTTGGTTTGGGGGGTCTTGTTAGTGCAATATACTTATACAAAGTTTAGTCATGACTTTTAGGGACTTGCTGGGCCTGTGACATCATTCTGGTCCGTTACATTGATGACAGTAGCTACTCCAGGCTAACACATTTACATGTCAGAAGGTGGGAAATGTGTGTGTGTGTGTGTGTGTGTGTGTGTGTGTGTGTGCGTGTGTGTGTGTGTGTGCACGCGCACATGCACTCAAGGAAATCTGGGCAAACAGTGAACACCTGTAATCCCAGAAATTGGGAGGTTGGATTAAGATTATCCTGGGCAAATTCAAGGCCAGCCTGAGCTACATATGATCCTGTTTAGAAAAATAAAGAAAAGATAATGGTGATTTTGTGTGCTGTCTGTCTAGTACCAAGGTCAGACTTAGAAGTTCAAAGGTCCAGATGAGCTTTTGGCAATCCAGATAAATGGCCTGGCAGGATGGTCCAGTGGGCAAAGATACTTGCTATATCAGCCTGGCAACCTGAATTTTGGCTCCAGAACCCACTGTGGTGAAAGGAAAAAAAACCTACTCCTGAAGAGTTGTCCCCTGACCACACACACACATACACACATACATATATACACACACACACACAAACACACATATACAAACACACACACACACACACAGAAGAGAGAGAGGGGAGGGGATAAATTTTAAAAATAAACTGTTTATTTAAATAAATAAAATCGAAGAACAAGGAACCAACAGAATGGTACCATCACTGGACCCAAAGCCCCAGCTTGGTCTGAAGAGTTGACTCAGTAACCAAGGCACTTGCTTTCCTAGCTTGAGAACTGACATTCAGATCCCTAGAAACCTACAGAAATGCCAGGTGTCTTTGTCAGGGTTTCTATCTCTGTGACAAAACACCATGACCAAAAAGCAAGTTGGGGAGGACAGGGTTTATTTGGGTTATACTTCTATATCATAGTCCATCCCTGAAGGAAGTCAGGACAGGAACTCAAGCAGGGCAGGAACCTGGAGGCAGGAGCTGATGCAGAGCCCATGGAGGGATGCTGCTTACTGACTTGCTCCCCATAGCTTGCTCAGCCTGCTTTCTTATAGCACCCAGAACCACCAGCCCAGGGATGGCTCCACCCAACATGGACTGGGCCCTCCTCCATCAATCACTAGTTAAGAAAATGCCTTACAGGCTTGCCTACAGCCCATTCTTACAGAGGCATTTTCTTATTTGAGGTTTCCTCCTCTCAGAGGACCCCAGCTTGTGTCAAGCTGATATAAAACTAGCCAGGGAACCAGGTTCAGTATGGAGCTCCAACTGCAACTCCAACCTCAGAAAGTGGAGACACAGGATTCCCAGACCACACTGGAGACACAGGATTCCCAGACCACACTGGTAAAAGTCAGCTCTGGGACTGATTGAGAGACCCCGACTTAATGAGTGAAGGGGAAGAATGATGGAGGATAATTCCTGATATCACTCTTGCATCTCCACATGCATGCATGGACACACACACACACACACACGGAAAAATGGAAAAAGAGAAAAAGGAAGTCCTCAACACACTCTACTGAGCCTATGAAGACCTAGCCCTGGACCTTGCTGAGAAAGCCATGACCCCCCCCCCCCCCCCCCGCAGCTTCTGAGCCATAGACACGATACCCCTTGGCAGAACAGAACTTGCACCATCCATTTTTACATCACTATCTCCCAAAATCAAATACAGAGCAAGGGCCTGGCTGGTGCCTGAATCCCATGCCCACATGAGCTGAAGGCCAGGCTGGCAGAGCTTGCAATCAAAGAAGACCGAGAATCCAGGGAGCCCCTCAGACATGAAAAGGGGATTCTGACTCTGGGTGGCATTGAACGATGGCCAATGTTAACCTTACTCACAACTGTGGTTTGGAAATATTTCAAACATATCCCTTAAAGCAATGGTTTTCAACCCTCCTAATGCTGCGACCCTTTAATACAGTTCCTCGTGTTGTGGTGACCCCCCAACCGTAAAATTATTTCATCGATACTTCATAACTGTAATTTTGCTTCTGTTATGAATCATAATGTAAATATCTAATATGTGGGATATCTGATGTGTGGCCCCCAAAGGGGCCTCAACCCATAGGTTGAGAACCACTGCCTTAAAGGCTCGTGGGCTGGGTGCTTGATTCTCCATGTGGTGATGTTGACGGTGGTGGCAGGACCTTCAGGTGAGGGGACCTTGTGAGAGATCATTGGGAACACTGCTTTTGGAAGGGATGAAGTTCTAATGAATGAAGTTCTAATGAGGCCCTGTTTAGTTCTCCCCCACCTAAAGAGCAAGCCTGGCTCCCAAGTCTCTCTCAGTTCCTCTCTTCTTATGTGATCTTTCCCTGTTAGATTCCCACCATGACGTCACTCACCATGTGAGACATCCAGGCGCCTCCTTATCAGAAAATGGGCACGGTGGTCCTGAAGTGCCAGAACTGTCAGTCCAATAAACTTCTCTTTGGAAAGTGCTTAACCTCAGCTGTGTTCGTCACTGTGACAGACGACAAAGGAACACACCTGCACTCCCTCTCTTCTCCCTTGCCGCTCCTACCTCTTCTATGTTCCTTCGCTCTTCCAAGAGAAGACCATGTCCTCAGAGAGCCTTCCCCGATCCAACCTCCCCCAGGCTGGGTCTGACTCATTTGCTACCGTGATTCCCTACATCAGAACACATCACTTCAGTTCCACTAGGCTGTGAGCTGTGAGCTCCACAGTCATTCTTGACCTTACCCAGAGGCCACAGCTCAGTGGAGGTTATGTAAGAGGGAGAAGGAGTGGGGAAGGACCCACCTATCCATCAGAGTCGCTTTTCCCTAAAAAGATTATCAAGCGAAGTGCTGCAGCCCGGTTGGGTGGGATGGGATGTTCAATCTCGTTTGTCAACTCAACAGGATCTAGAATCACTGGGGGAAAGAGCCTCTCTGGGCATGCCTGGGAGGCCGTTTCCAGATTGGATTAACTGAGGTAGGAAGACTCACCCTAAATGTGGACAGTACCATTCCATGGTCTGGGATCGTGGACTGAATGAAAAACAGAAAGGAGGCTCAGCTCCAACATCCATCTCCCTGCTTCCTGACTGTGGATGCCACGTGACCAGTGACTTCATGCTCCTGCTGCCATGGTGGACTGCATCTTCAAAGTAAACCCTTCCTCCCTTAAGTTCCTTTTGCTGGGTATATTGCCACAGCAATAAGACAAGTAACTAATGCTGGGGGGCCAAGGGGCAGACAACTAGGAGTCACCTGGTACGCACCTGGTTGCACAATGGAGTCAATGGTCAACAACCAGGATCCTTAAGTGTAGGGCCCTGGCCCCCGTTTTGGGTAGCTGTTGCCTTGCTCGCGGACCTTGACCAGATGTCCTCCCTATGCTGATTCCCTGCTGGTTTCCTTCTTCCTGAATGCTCACCAGAGGTTCTTTGTTTGTGTATCCCGCATTTGGTGTAAACAGCTTAGATGCATGAATGTAGAACATCGGCAGCGAACTTCTGCCCTCCCGGGTTCTCCCATTGTGCTGTAAGCCTGTATTTAAGACCTCCTCCCTCCTTCAATAAACGGCATTTGGCATTCTGCTGAGGCGAATGACCTGCTGTCTCTTGTCTCTGTTTTTTGATCCACAGCCCCTCGCTCGGTCATGGTGAATGGGTGGTGGTAGTGCGGGCCTTACCGCTACACTTAAGAAGGTAGAGAAAGAGGGTTTCTCCCCAGACAGAAAGCCTGTTAGGGGTTTTGTTGTTTATTTGTTCTGCTTTTATTGTCAACTTGACACAAGCCAGGGTCATCTGTGAAGAAGAAACTTCCACGAGAGAATGCTGCCAATGGATTGGCCTACAGGCAAGTCTGTGGTGCATTGTCTTGACCGGTGACTGATGTGAAATAGCCCAGCCCACTGTGAGTGGGACCACACCTTGGGCAGGTGGCCCCAGGCTGTCTAAGAAAGCGGTCTGAGCAAGCCAAGAAGAACAGGTCCATAAACACTGTTCCTCCGAGGCCTCTGCTTCAGTTCCTGCTTCCAGGTTCCTGCCTTCAGGCTCCTGTCCTGGGGTCCTGCCCTGCTGTCCCTCGGTGATGAACTGTTACCTGGAAATAGGAGACACAAGAAACCCTTTCCTCCACGGGATGCTCTTGGTCATGTTCATCACAGCAATAGGAAGCAAACTCAGCCAGTCTGTAACCACAGTAAACAGGCCAGACTTGCCAAAGACACAAGATATGCCGCCCCATAAATTATGAAGTATATCATTATCCAATAAAAAGTCTCAGTTGCTCAAAAGATGGAACATTGAAATCTGTTGCTAGGGTGTCTGAAATCTTCTTTCCAGTTGTTGCCACAGAATGAGGGTTGGAGCGTTCTCAAAGACAAGGAGGAGAGAGTAGACCACTACCCAGGTGTCAGAGTTAGAGATGTTGAACTTTTAAAGTATTTGAATGGTTTAAAGATGGAGATTTTTTTCAAAAGTTGGACTGAAGTTTATGTTGTGATTCTAACAGGAAGTCTTGGGGGACAAGAAATGACAAGGGTATGGCTAAAGTGATGTGTTTGTGGGTCGAAGTTGACAAGGAGTAAACTGCTTGTCAGCTACACACACACACACCTAGGAAGAAGGAATCTCCATCAAGGAATTACCTCTATCAGACTGCCTTGTAGGCATTTCTGGGAGGGCATTTTCTTGATTGCTGAATAGTGTGGGAGGGTTCAGCCCCCTGTACCACCCTTGGGCTGGTGGGTCTGGGATGTATAAGAAAGATAATTGAGAGCCGGGCGGTGGTGGCGGCGCACGCTTTTAATCCCAGCACTCGGGAGGCAGAGCCAGGTGAATCTCTGTGAGTTCGAGGCCAGCCTGGGCTACCAAGTGAGTTCCAGGAAAGGCGCAAAGCTACACAGAGAAACCCTGTCTCGAAAAAAACCCAAAAAAAATAAAAATAAAAAAATAAAAAAAAATAAAAAAGAAAGATAACTGGACGATAAAAGAGATGGCTCGGTGGTTAAGAACACTGTCTGCTCTTCCAGAGGACCCGAGTTCAATTCCCAGCACCTACATGGCAATTTACAACAGTCTATAACTCCAGTTCCAGGGGATCTGATGCCTTCACATCAACGCACATGAAATAAAGTTAATTAAATTACATTAAAAATAAAAGAAAAAAAAAGAAAGATAACTGAACAAGCCAGCGAAGGAAGCCAGTACAATAAACAGCCTTTCTCAGTCATCTCTGCTTCAGTTCCTGCCTCTGAGATCCTGAGCATCTGCCCTGACTTTCCCAGTGATGGACTTGAAGGTGAAATGAACCCTTTCCTCCCCAAGTTGCTTTTGGTCATGGGCGTTTATCACAGCAACAGAGACACGAACTAGAACACCTGGGTTTCCGAGTTATGATCGCCTTGAAAGATGGAATTCAGAGAGGAAGCCACGGGAGCACAAGTACCTTTATTATAGGGCTGAATATATACTCCAGTGCTGAGCGTGGGCTTCTCAAGAGAGTTGCATCATGGGAGATTTGGGGATAGCTCATTTTTGGGGGCAAACTTCAATGGAGAGGAAGGACATTCTGGTGTTATTCTGAGGAAAGGTGAGGTACTCCAATAACGTCTCATGATGTTCCAGGAATAGGGTTTATCTTCTTTCTCTATCCTGTGATTTTTTTTTCAGGTGTATCATGGCATCATATGCATGATGGGAGCAGCTGATTTGCAAGGCTAATAACATGTAGATTTTCAGGAAGTGTTGGTCCCTGGTGGTTTGGGTGATCTTATGTCTCTACAGTTTGGGTGGCCATGGAATATCTTATCTTAATACAGCTCTGTAGTTACATCAGTTTCCGGCCAGGTTGTCTTTTTCCTTCACCACCCACCCCCACATGGCCCAACTTCTGCCGTGCCAACACCACATACAGAGTAAAAGAGATTTTTCTCTTATGCGCAAGAAGAATAGGGAACCATTTGGCCCAGCGGCAGGCACGATGCAGTCTATCTGGGATACTTGTCTAGAAGTTGTTCCAGGCAGAGCTGAGTGGTCCAGAAAACTCTTAAGTAGATGGACATGAGCCAGGCTAAGAGTCAGGCTAGGAGTAGAGCATCCCTCAGAGAGCTCCAAGTGCCGTACACTCATCTATGTGTGCTCAGCTGCCCAAAAGGCTTGTGAATTATTATGAAATGGAAATCAATACTCACCAGGTTTGGAGGTCCCTATCTATTGGGGAGTCCCCGTCCCCCATCCCCTGGCCGCCCCTTCCAGAAGACTGGTTCTCACCTAAACGTTGAAAGCCATATTGCACCTAAATCTCTTCTGACTGCCTTTTGAATAACAATGCATTCTTCTAAGCCAGGCTAATGGGAAAGTAATCTCTCTCTCTTTCAGAGCTATTGCTCTGTGAAGTGCTTACCAAATAGGATTTTTAAATAGCAGGAGAGCCAAGCTCCATTTGGGAATTGATGCCTTTAAACCCCAGCTGGAAATGTTCCCTCTTCATTCCCAAGGCAGAGACTGGAATCAGAAATCCCCAACTGGCCCCAGCCTCCGCGGGGACTTGAGGAGAAGCCAGAAGTCATCCCGGTGGATGTGAACAAGCATTACATTCTGGCAAGGCTGTGCAATGGCCTCGCCCCTGAAGTTGGGGCTGCCAGAGCTTAAGCGCTCTCCTCAGCAGCCGGCCTAAAAGTTCCCAGACACAGGCTTCATCTCTCTGGACCAATGGACCAAACCAGAGGAAAGGCTGCTGGCGATGCTTTGGTTTATAAAGATGAGCCTTAGGGGCTCAGGTGGTAAAGGGCTTGTGGTGTGAGCATGAGGACCCGAGTTCAATCCCCAGAAGCCACACAAAAGCTAGGTGTGGAAATCCCTGCCCTGGAGAAGCAGAAGCCAAAGGGACTCTAGGTCTTGCTAGTCAGTCAACTTAGCCTACTTGTGAGTTTTGGACCAACAAGATATCCTGTCTAAAAAAACAAGGTAGATGGGCATCTTAATGATAGCCAATGTTGGACTCTCACCTACATACCCTCAGAGTATACACACACACACACACACACACACACACACACACACACACACATACACACACACGGACTGCTTGAGGGTGCATACTCAAGGATTGCTCCTATTCCAATTCTTCCTCTGCTTAAGGCTAAAGCCCATGCGGGAACCCAAAGATAGACCCTCTGCAACCCCCCCCCCCCCCCCGAAGAAATGGTTCAGTACCTAAGAGCACATATTGCTCTTGCAGAGAAACCAGGATTGGTGCTCAGTGTCGATACTGGGAAGTCCCTAACTGTTTATAAATTCCCTCTCCAAGGGATCTGACACCATCTTCTAGCCTCCCCAGGCTCTGCACTCATATGTGAATGTATGTGTATATGTGTGCATGCACACAGACACGCATGCACACACAACTTAAAATGAATAAATTAAATAAAGTATTATTAAATATTAAATAAAATAGTTTATTAAAATAAATTTAAAAGTTAAAATCAACCCCTGTGTGTGTGTGTGTGTGTGTGTGTGTGTGTGTGTGTGTGTATCTGTCTGTCTGTCTCTCTTGTCTCTCTCTCACCCATTACTCATCTATCTGTTTAGCTTACTGGGGTGTCTGACTAAGCCTAGACATTACGACTCACAGAGCCAAGGCTTTTGTCCTGAAACTCTGGTTATATACCACTAAGCCCCAACAAATATCTCCACACAGCAATAGCTCCCAGCTTTGTATCGCATGCACGTGAGTGTGTGTGTGTGTGTGTGTGTGTGTGTGTGTGTGTGTACGTACGATGTGGGGATTGAACCCCAGCCTCCTGCATTCTGAGCAGGAACTTTGCCAACCACATCCCATCACCAGCTCCCTTGTAGACCTTTTCTCTCCTCTCTCAGTCTCCTCCTCCTCCTCCCAGAGGCCCAGACTAGACACTAAAATGCCTGAGCCCACCCCCCCCCACCCCTCCACCCCCCCATCCCCCCACCCCTCCACCCTCCACCCCCCCCACCCCGCATCCTACTGAGGGAAGGGAAGCGCCAGATGCTGGAGGAGTGTGGCATGGGTGGCAGGAGCATTTATGTCCGCAAGGAGAGCAGAGATTTACCAGGCAGAAAAATGATTGAATTCTTTTGTGTGTGCCTTTTAAAACGGGACAAAAATCGCCTCCAAATTGTGACGGCCGTCGGGAGCTGGAGGGAAAAGGAAATTGAATATGTGCTTTTCTGAGTTCTGAGGAATTGATTAGGGATTAATGGAGGGAAATGGATAAATAGGCTAATTGATCAGGTAATTTATATGCCCAAACAAATCGCTGGGTGTGGAAGCCCCTTGTCGGATGTGACTCATTTCTCTGTTAGCTCGGAGGAGATACAGCAAGTGAGAGACCCCGACCTTTGTACATTCTTTATCAAAGAATTCCCAAACTCACCCTCAGATTTAATGATTTTTCTGGAATTCAGAAAAGCTTTTGTGTCGAAAGTTCTGGTTTATTAGAGCAAATGTTTAAACTAAGCACAGTGGCTTATGCTTGTAATCCCAGCACTAGAGAGTCTGAGGCAGGGGGATTGCTATGAGTCTGTGGCCAGCTTGGGCTACACAGCAAAACTCTGTCTCAACAGGACAAGAAAATAAAAAGGATTTGGGTTGGTTAAAAAAAAAAAAAAAAGAAAAGAAAACAGAAAAGAAGTCAGGCATGATGGAATGCACCTGTAACCCCAACACACGAGACGTTGAGGCAGGACCTGGAAGGTGAGACGCAGTAGGTAAAGCGTTTGCCAAAGAAACACAAAGTCCTGAGTTCAAGTCATCAGAGCCCTTGTAAAACTACGTGCTATGGCTCCAATACCTATACACATATGGGGAGGGGTTGGGGGTGGGGATAGGAGGTGGAGACATGTAGGCAGGGGTGTGTGTAGAGGCTAGATGTTGATGTTGACATGTTGATATCAGTTGTTCTATACTTTATTATTATTATTATTATTATTATTATTATTATTATTATTAATTATTTCTGGAGACAGGGTCTCTCACTGAACCAGTTAGGCTCGGCTGGCTAGCTAGCAAGCTCCAGGGAGCCTCTTGCCTCTGACTCCACAATGCTGGGGTTTCCAGGTACGCATTGCATTGCCATCCATGGCTGGCTTTTATGTGAGTGCTGGAGATCATAGTCAGGTTGCATGGGACATGCGTTAGCAACTGAGCCTTCTTTCCAGCCCCACCCCCTTTTTTTAATCTTTGGTGCGGGGGTGAGGGGCGTGAATGAGGTTTTTTAGGTTTGTTATGCTGCGCTCGTCCGCCTTTTGCTTTGCCCCAAGGACTTGAATTACAGACATGCTCCTCCGCACCTGGCTTCCGGCACCGGCTTCATTTGCAGATGAAAAATAAGAGACTGAACAGCACTGCACGTTAAAGCAAGGAACAATTACTTTAGGAAATACATTTGAAAAAAAAAAACTCACTTCCAATGTTGTTTCTCTGTTCTCCAAAAAGGTTAAGGACTCAGATAAGATTCTGATCGGTCAGGACATCAAGGCCGCCATCCCGGCTTGATTGACAGCCTCGCTGGATGTGCCGAAGGCAGCAGCATCCTTCTTTTTAGCTAACTTTAAAAGGTGCCATCTTTTAGATATGCACTTGGTTACATTTTCTTTTTATAAAACCATTAAGTACTTGATGATCACCGTTCCCATGGATACTGTAAATTCCACTTTCTTAGGAAAACACAACTTCCTACGTCTTAATACTAGATTTTCTGCATAATTGATCTTAATTCTAAAGAATTTGAGGCCCAAACCAACAACAACCAAAATGGAACAGCGTTCTGAGGCTGGGGGGGGGGGGGGGGATGGCTCAGTCTCTAATTGGCTTTCCGTGTGAGTGTGAGGATTTGAATGCAGATTCCCCATCATACACATGAAAAGCCAGGTGCAGCAGTTGTAGCTGGTAGTCACAGTTCTGGGGGGTGGGGGGAGGGGGCAGCCAGCCAACCTAGCAGAACTGAATGGATAAGCTCAAGGTTCAG
>CABHPH010162195.1:7549-12549 GCA_902168325.1 Peromyscus nudipes | reverse complement strand
CTTATAGACATGTCAGAGATGTACATCCTCAGTGGCCTTAAATACAGTCAAGTTGACAATGAACATCAACCATCACCAAAACCAGTGGGTGATTGTTTGAGTATATGTCTCCTTTCCCCTCCCCTAGAACTCATGTGTTAGAAATAAGATCCATAATATAGTGCTACAAGATGGGGCCATTGGGTGACTAGGTCATAAGGGCTCTGTGCTCAGTGGCCGGTGAGCCAGCTCTTGTGAGTACTGCCAATAATTTAATTTCTTCTCTAACCTGGGTCTGATGGGATCTACCTCTGGTTTCAGCCTTCTTTCCTAGTCATGGTAAAGAAAGAATTGTTCCTTTTACCCCAACCCCATGGAAGGAAATGTCACAGAGAAAATCCTCTCTTTGCGCAATAATTATATGCTAACAACATATTAGGAAGATGATTCAGTGGCTAAAGCTCTCACTGTACAAGTGTGAAGACCTAAGTTCAAATCCCCAGGACCCACATAGAAGCCAGAAGTGGTAGCACCTGTCTGTAATGCAAGCGCCCCTTTGGGGAGATGTATTGGGAAAGAGTTTCTTGGTGTTGCACAAAAAACACACAGACAAAGACAAAGTCACTCAGCAAGGCTGTGCCATGATCCAAGCTGGGCTAGCAAGCACATCAGGGCAGAAAGTACACTTAGGTTTCACACTAAGGCAGGCAAAAACTGTGTCTCATCCCAGTAGGGAAGCCCCGCCTTATGGTCCAACAGGATTGGCTGTGGAATATTCCTTTGCACTGTGTGAATATATGTCCCCGTGATTGGTTTAATAAAGAAGCTCACTGGCCAATAGCTGGACAGGATAAGGTTAGGCAGAAGAACCAAACTGAGAATGCCGGGAAGAAGGGTGGAGTCCGGAGTCATACACAGATGCAGAGAGAAGCAAGATGGGCATGCCATACTGAGAAAAGATACCAAGCCATGTGGCAAAGCATAGATAAGAAATATGGATTCATTTTAATGTTAGAGTTAGCTAGTAACAAGCCTGAGCTATTGGCTGAGCATTTATAATTAATATTAAGCCTCTGAGTGGTTATTTGGGAAACAGCTGCTGAGACATGGAGAAACTCCACCTACAATTAGCTAACCTGCATGAAGGGAAGGGTGTGATATTCAAGTCTCAGGAGTTGGGCAACTGCAATCAGGCACATCATAAATGGAGATGGGTGTTTTGGAATATTGACTCTTGGTGGGCTAGCTACTTTTGACAGTAAAAATCATTTCTCACAGATGGGAGGTGGAGGCAGGAAAATCCCCAGAAGGTCAAGAGCCAACTAGTCAGGTGTCTTGGTTTATTAGTGTATGTCTTAGGCTTACAATTGTTATGATGAGATACTATCTTAGTTGGGGTTTTATTGCTGTGAAGAGACACCATGACCATGGCAACTCTTATAAAGGAAAACAGTTAATTGGGGCTGGCTTATAGTATCAGAGGTTTAGTCCATTGTCATCATGGTGGGACACATACAGGCATACCTAGTGTCGGAGAAGGAACTAAGAGTTCTACATCTTGATCCACAGGCAGCAGGAAGAGACAAAGGCACTGGCCTGGCTTGAGCATCTGAGACCTAAAAGCCCACCTCCAGTGACATACGTCCTCCAATAACACCACACTTACTCCAGGACCACACCTCCCAATAGTGCCAGTTCCCTATAAGCCTATGGGACTATTTCATTCAAACTACCACAAACACCATGTCTAAAAGCAAGTTGGGGAGGAAAGGGTTTATTTGGCTTACACTTTCACAATGTAGTCTACCACTGAAGAAAGTCAGGACAGGAACTCAAGCAGTGCTAGAACCCGGAGGCAGGAGCTGATGCAGAAGCCCTGGAGGAATGCTGCTTACTGGCTTGCTCAGGCTGCTTTCCTACAGAACCCAGGACCACCAGCCCAAGGATGGCACCACCCACAATAGTCTGCCCACACACACACACCAGCAATCACTAATTAAGAAAATGCCCTACATTTTATAGAGGCATTTTCTCAATTGCTGTCCCCTCCTTTGGGATAACTCTAGCTTGTGTCAAGTTGACATAAGAGTAGCCAGCACCCCTGGAGTACACAGAAGTGAACATAGGGGTGGCTAGTAAGAGAGCCTGTCTCAAATGAGGTGGAAGGCAAAGGCCAAAGCCATGAGGTTCTCCTCTAGCCTTCACAGGCCCACACACGCCCACTGTGGCAGGTGGATGCCCATATGCACACACAGGAACTCATACATATACACATACCTATATTACATACACATAAACAAGCTTTAAAAAAATTAATTTAAAAGATAAACTTAAAATAGCCAAATGTACATAAATAAAACTAGGCATAGTGGTGTGTGATTATAATCCCAGAACTGGGGAAGCTGGGGCAGGAAGATTGCAAGTTCAAGGCTAGCCTGGGCTACATACATAGCAATGGGGTTCATCAAGACCTTGTCTCAAAAGTAAATAGATGAGTAAATAACAAATAAGTAGTAAGAAAAAGAAATTATATACCCCAGCATCTACCAAATTAGTCTTCTCCTAAAAGAACCTGGAGGTGGTCTTTTTACAGTAATAATAATTTTAGGTGTGGTATTAGTCAGGGTTCTCTAGGTACAGAACCAGTAACATACATTCATATTACAAGAGGATTCGTTAGATTGGCTTACACGATACCTCCAGAGTTGCCCAACGATGTCTTCACATTGGAGAGGCTGAGAACCCATGAGGCTGGGAGGACTTCTGGATTGCCTCCGGTCTCCAGTCCACGTTGGAAAGCTGGAGAGATGGGTTCCAACATCACTGAGGTAATCAGCGGCTGCAGCAACAGGGCAGATGAGCTCATCAGCAAGAGTTAACACCACGCAGGCAAAAAAGCGAAGCCTTCCTTCTCCTGTGTCCTTTTATCTTGGTGGCTACCAGAAGGTGCCAACCACATTCAGGGAAGGTCTTCCCAGGTCTACTAAGGCCATCAAGGCCATCTCCATTAGATATGCCTACAGACATGCCCATAGACCAATTTGATCTATGCAATCTCTCATTGAGAGTCTCTTCCTAGGTGAGCCTAGACGGTGCCACGTTGACATTGACTCTAATTATCATAGCCATTTAGGTTTCTTTTTGATTTTCTTTTTTGAGACGTGGTCCCCACTAATGAGGTTTGCTATGTAGCTGAGGATGATCTTGAACTCCCGTTCTTCTTGCCTCCACCCCATGAGTGCTGGGATTATAGTGAGAACAACCAAGTCTCATCTATGCTTTGGATGGAACCCAGGGCTTTGTGCAAGTTCAGCAAGCTTTCCACCACCTGACCCATGCCTGCAGGCAACACCTCCCTTTTAAGAGCTGGGAAGAGGTTCGCCCCAGTATGTTAAAATGTCTTGGAATCGCACAGCAACCACTGTTGTCTGAAACCCTTCTGACTCCACCCCAAACAATCTCAAGTGTTTAGCTTGCACTCCTTCATTTCCTGCCCGTGTTCTCGCCTTTCAAGGCTGTTTTCTGGGCTTTGAAAGACTCAAAATAAGGCTCGCTAAGAGGGAGACGTGAATGGCAGCTCCCACAAACCTCAGACACCTCTGGTTTTTCAAACCACTTCAACGTGTAAACAGCCCTCGGAGCCGGAGACAACTGCAATCAACAGATGTGTCTTCGCACAGAAGAGATTCCAAGGGGCCTGCGGTGTTTTAGAGAGTCTATTTAAATGACATGTAGTGGGGAGGCCAGAGCTGTTTTATCCTGGCGTCATATTCAATAGGTGATGGGGCTGGAGGGCTCCTTGCATGGACTGCACAAGACTCCAGGCTCCGTTCCCAGCACTGCAGAAAAACAAGTTACGTGAAGTTACAATAAAAGGCGGGACGCTGGGCATGGTGGCACTTGGGGAACTGGGGTAGAAGAACTGACATGAGACCCTGTTGTCACTGGCATTGTGAGGGTCAGAGCTTGGGCCCCGGCGGCTCGAACAAGCCAGGCTCAGTCACCAGTCCTCAATAAGCCAATTAAACAGGAAAACAATAGTGAAAAAAGAAAGATTGATTCAGCGTGGCCACACTGGAAAGAGGAACACTGAGGCACAAATACACACACACACGCACGCACGCACGCACGCACGCACGTACTCCTTAAATGGACATTTAATCCTCAATTTGACAGTATTGAGAGGTGGAGTCTTCAGAGGTGACTATGTCTATGAGGGTGGGGCGCTTATACAGGAAATTAGTGCCCCTTTAATGCAGACTCCGGAGCTGACTTCCCCTTCCCAACAAGGGAGGACACAGTAAGAAGGCACCATCTATGATGCATAAAGCAGGTCTTTGCCAGTCACCAAAATGCGTACCTGGACCCTTACATCTATTTATCCAGCAAGGCTTTCTTCTATGGCTCGCCTAAATTCCTCTTGTTCCAGCTTCACACCTAACTCACCCCCCATGTTCTAACTTGAGAAGTCACGTTGTCTTAATACATCAATTGTCCTCTCATGGTAGATGATACAGTGGCGCATGGAGCCAACCCCATAGCTGTAGTCAGTGCATAGAGGCCTCTGTGAACACAGGAAACGTGCACAGAGCCAGATGTGGAACAGCCTGCTGTGTCCACAGAGGGGAGAGGATGAGGAGTTTAGGAGCCAGAGGGTGACATAGTGAGGTTCAGTATAGTCTGGGTACCCAGGGAGACCTCATCTAAACGAAAATAAAACAGCCCCTATCAAAAGGAAAGGAGGAGGAGGACGAGGAGGAGGAGGGGGAGGAGGAGGAAAACCCCAAGGACATAGAGAAACTCACAAACTGAACATACTCTACCTACTTTCTGTGTAAAATTTTCAGATGGACTGGCCCAGAGTGCCCCCTGGTGGCCAGAGACATGATTTTCTTTGTGCGCTCCTAAACCTGACTGAGACTGAACAGTGGGGCTTCATTACCGAAAAGCCAGGCTCCTTGTTCTTGGTTTCTATCGCTACATCTCTCTCTCTCTCTCTCTCTCTCTCTCTCTCTCTCTCT